>QQSS02000005.1:94536-107089 GCA_003687565.2 Craspedacusta sowerbii | reverse complement strand
TTATGCTGCGTATCAATATATGTTCTCGGCATGGAAAATATTTTTGTAACGCACGAACTATGGTTGAGAAAAGAAAAATATTGTTGTTGTTTATTGTTGTTGTTGTCTAGCAAAGTCCCTCTTGTTTCCTTCATGCGAGCGTTCCGGCTGTTTCTCACAAACGATGCGATGCGATCGAACCAGCCTTGCAGAAGCTCAGCTTTTTCTGGTACTCGAATCCTTTATATATGAAAGTACATTCTCCTCGCTCACTATATGGGAAGGAAAAATTCATTTTCCGCCAGAAAGTTGCACTAAGAAACTCGCAATTGACTCGCAGAATAACCCGCAAACATTTTAGTACTGCAAGCCGATGTTGTCAGACTAAGAATACTTGAAGCTTAACTCTAACACAAGAGAACAACATCTTTGCTACCTGAGATCTATTAAGTGTACTAAGACCATTTTGACCTGCTGATTCCAAATATTTCATTGAAATTGTGTATCACGTCAGGTTTCAAAGTTATATTGACATCTTGATTTACAATTTTAACACTTCATGGTCATTAGAAATATGATGTCAATGCTTCTATATGTCGATACAATAACTATACTTTTTATGTAAATAGAAGAGCGAAAGCAAGTATGCAGTATCAAATGTACAAATAACTTCAGGCAATGGCAATACAGTGCACTTTGAAATCAAAAATAATTAGATGATGTTACTTTTCGTTTTAATTAGTCTATCGCCCATCATATTGTATACAAATTTATCCCAGGCCGCCAACTAAGCAGGCCGCAGCTGTGTCTTGAAGGTGAGATCACGAATGACTTCACGAGTTTGAGGTCGGGTGAACAGACCCGTACTTATTTTTTGCTGGTGAAAGCGTGGTCTTGAACTTCTCTTGAGGATAAGCGAAGCCACTCGAATCCATGTCCAGAGCCTTCACAAAATTTTTGAACAGTCCAAGCTTTATGTAAAGAGGGGGAGTAGTATTTTGGTAGGATCAACAAGATACTCATGTCGCACATTATATCTGCCAGGTAAATGATCAGTTCTCGCTGGCCAGTCTTTAACTGTGTAACGATTTTCGTCGTCACGGCTGTTCCATATACATAGAAAGCACATTTGCTTTGTGTATCCTAGCTGCAATCCAAGAAGAAGGGACACTATTTTTAGATCCCCACAGAGGCACCAGTTATAATCTCTATACTTGATAACGTTGAGAAGCAACTTCATAGAATCATATGTCGCATATATTCCGACTGCTTGTGCTAATGGAATAAGATGGTATCACATTCCCATTGTGTAGGATAACTACTTTAAGACTAACTTTACGTGAGCCTATAAACAGACGCCAGTCTCCTGGAGTATACTCACAGTTCAGTTCTTTCATTAAACCGCTAATGTCAGTGCAATAACTGATACTGTCGTTCTTATCATAAAATTTAGCAAGATGTACATGCCTATCACGAAATAGTGAAATTGTTGCTCCGCTTTGTAACAAATTCGAATATTGTAAATGAGATCCAAGCAGTTCTGCCTTCTTTGTTCAATTCAGCTTGGCCAATAAGATGAGGTATTTTCATCATCTATAGGTTCGTATGCATCACTCTCCTGTTCGCGGTGACTTTCCTCCTCATCATCGTCGCTATCGCTTTCAAGGCATACTGGAGCATCGGGAACTGGATTTTGTTCATCGTGTGGAACAGGTTTCAAAGCAGAGTCACAATTTTGAAATTGAAATTGTTTTTTATTTCTTGGAGCATCCAGCAATATTTGTCTTCAGAAGTAGCAGTCAGAATGATGATTTCTTGGCTCTCGTTACATCAATGGTACCGCAAACGGCATAGACTTCTTAGCCACTGGGTGAGGCCCACGTAACAAACAAATCTCGAAATAAATTATTTCAAGGCTCGTTTCAAACTAGAACTTTCACGTCAGTCTCTATTGATTTGAGAAATCTTGAGACGAGTAGGACATGCGTCTCGTTTCAAACGAAGCGAGAAATATTTTGAAAAATTCTCGAAATTTCTCGTTTCAACGAGAATGATTTTCGAGACTTAGGCCCTTGCTTCTCATGGGTCAAGAGAGACCACGTCTTCTGTCGTATTCCATTGTTTCAATATTCACAAGAGAACTTTTTCCTACGACATGTGCAAAGTCAATATAAATCCTGCTTGATTGATCCTTATAATTGCGAAGAAATTTAATGCGTCGCTCTTCTACCGTCAATAGACGTGGTATTCTTAATCAGAGAGACGAGTTACCTACGCTTAAATTAGACGGGGCAGAAGTGCGACGTCAGATTTAATTCAGCTAGATTTCGATCTCTATGACAGTGTCTGAAATGATAGCGCTTTTAATGGGCTTTGTACAGAGTTCCGAGTCAAGCCAAATACTGACTGGAAATTTAGATTAGACACAATTTTAATTTAGATTAGACACAAAGCTATTTACGTAGGATGAAAAGACATGTGCGGATGCCCGATTATGGCAACGCTGGCTTAACGAAAATATCGAAGAGTATTTGGTCATACGTGTATTTGATACTAACGAGCCAAGCAAGCGCTCGATCAAGACTTATTGGCCCCGATGTGAAACTTCTTGTAGCTCAATCGTTTTTCATTCAAGATTTTGAAGATCTGGGTTCACTCTCGGAGTCGATCAAAATCTTATTACATGCGTTGAAAGTTGTTGACAAGGTGAACACTTCCACTACAGTCCCAAAAGAATTCCAGAACACTTCCAAAAGAATTCTTTCAACCCCTGAACCTTGGCTCGGATGAACCTTGGCTCGGATTCGGAATTTTTTTACAAAATTCAAGCGATCTGGTATTTTGCATTTGCAGTTCCTTTAGAAAGCAGGATTAGCTTCGAAGTATAAAGCAAATAACGTTTTTGTTAAATTACGATAAAGCGAATAAAGATAAAGATAAAGCGATTGAAGCTCGTGTTAGCTCTTGTCTACTGCACTTGTTCACCCAGCGTGCAGTCGCTTTGAATAGATCATGTTAAGTGAAGCATCTTTGTCTGAAGCCTCCCAGCCGTATGATGACCGAGGTGTCGGTTCAGCAGCAGATATAAACTGCTGGTCACAGGCAATGCCTTAACAACACTTGTATAGCATGAGGTATAAGAAATGACCTCTTGGTTCTGCATTTTGATTGTCTTCTTTTGCGGCTGATATATACAGATTTGCTGACTGTTAGGACTGGTCATTTGCTGCAGGCTAGGTATGATGCAGAGACCTAGTCTGCCTAATAATTTACACACAATTTAATGATATTTGCCTATAATTTGCACATTCTATACAATCTTATTACCACTCATTCGGTTACTTGCCGTTCGATTAAAGGAATTGCCGGGATCCTGCATAACGTTATCTTTTTGCAGGTTGCGGTTTAAGTTCTTCTAGAATCAAAGCTTTTAAACTTTTATTAGCCCAGAACGTGGTCTGAAATTTATAGCTTCATGTTACCACAAATGAATGGACACGATAAAATTCGAATGCGACAAATTTCGAAGCTCGTGGTTTATAAGTGCGTCCACGCTTTTCGGAAGATTGCAGGCGGCAAATCTACAATAGCGAGCGTGAATTAAACGCCATTCGTTGAATCCAATTCCTTTCCAGAAGATGTCAATGCAGGGCAACCCTTGTCTCCCTCAGTTGCTGCTTGGAAGTCCCTTGAACGTCTCCATGGCAGCTTGTTCGCGCCCTGATTGATGGCAACACATATCGGTGCTTTGCACATTAATAAAAGAGCTAACAGCAGTCGAACGTGCTTGAGTCAGCCTTTGAAGTCCTAAAACAATATTTACGAAGAAAGAAAATCGCAGGTCCGACAGTAGTTGTTTGTTAGCATCTGGAAGAATGAGATACGCGTTTAATAAATCCTTTGCCTCTCCCTTAATGTTCGCGTATACGCATTGATGTCCGCGGAATAACAACATCAGTTTGCGAAGTGCTTTCGCAAACTACTGAGCTAGCTCATTTTATCACACGAAGGAAAAAGACGATCGGCTATCTGTCGGCCATACTCGCCACTTCGAATTGGATGGCGTAATTTTAATTCAACTTAACTTCAATGATTGAATTTTATTATAAACAGACTTCTAAATGCGCACGCGTATTCTCAACTACAATCCTGAATGGGATATCGGTTTCGTGGTCGTAAGGGCTACTTCACACGGCTTCAAAAGAGAACGTGCTTCGCTGAGAACAAGCATTGTACATGCAGTTTCGGCATAGTTGACCAAGGCGATTTTGGAATGAGCTTAAGAAGTTCCTTATGGCTTGATACGAGAAATACCACTTATTTGTAGTTTATCTGGCATTAGTCAGTGATTCGGTTTATAAATAGTCAAGGAAACGAATCATCCTATGCGTTAATACATTATTATTACTCTGACCCTGAGGACCAGACTTTTATAGCAATTGTTATCAGCTTTTCTGCTGAGAAGAGGAGTTACTTGACCTTGGCATATGATGTCCCACTACGTCAAACAGCTACTTCCGCTGTTTTTCTTGCGTTTTAATGATTGATTTATTGATTGGTTGATCTTCTAAGATTATATTGAAACCGTTTCCGGACAAAATTTTTCTTTATCAGAAGGTCGCTCATATCGTTGTTCATTAACTGAGTGTGAGAGTACGTTAGCGGTTCAAATATGCCCTAAGGCTAGCTAGCAAGGCCATTGATCAACAGCAGAGCGAGTACTGACAACTACTGAACACCATCTGGTATTCACACTGGCAGGTTTTTTATCAAGGACAATTTACTCTAATTCAGCTGCCAGTTCAAGCTCGAGGATTTAATCCTAGTAGGCTTGCAGGATAAGGTTATGAATAACTAGGTATGATACACCCAGCGTACTTTGGTTTCGAACTAAGATGACCAGTGTGGGGCGCTTTAGCCTTAAGTCTACTAGAAGCGAGAGAATCGACCCTTGTTTTCTTAATTCCCAAATGCTGGTTAAAAACCGCTACTTTGGCTGAGCGTCTCGAGAAATACTTTCATAGACGCATCGTGCCAACTGACTTGGAGTCAATGTTTGTCACTGGACATGGTACGGAAATTAGTTTGCTCAAGTGCCTAACGAGTATTTCGTTCAAAGTCTATGCAAAATGTAAAGGAACGTTAAGTTAAGACAAGGAAATCTCAGATGCGTGCTATTTTCCGCCAAGCATATATGCACGCAATACTTTCCATCAAAAATAAAGTATTTCTTTAGACTTAAATTATGATTTGTTTTGCCATTGCCTTGGTTTCTTATCTGCTACATCTTTCTTGATTGTGTTTGTATGGCTCGTCGCTATGGCTACATATGCTCATGTCAACCGATTAGCTAATAGCTTTGCTTAAGAACGAACTAGTTCTCGAATCTTCTCACGCTCAATACCCCGTCTAAATGACGTGCACAGGTGGCTGTGGTCGCTAAATTTAGCTGTGTTCATACTCTGTTTGTTCGATCATCTTACTGGATGCAAATATTTACTGCGTATATAAATCTGGTATCCTCCGACGACGCTTGTGGTCTCAGGGAAGTCTGATAGGAGACTGGTAACTCTAATTCTTTTTTCGTTTTAAATGCGACTACCTTTTGTGATGCTTACGTGAAGATCAGAGATTTTCGGCTTTCCTTTTCCAGGTACCTCAAAATTTAACTGCCTTGACTGGATGCCTGCAAACTTCGCGTCATCCTGATGCTCTTAACAAGTGGAGTCAAAGATAAGGTTCATTTTTTTTTTTCCTACCGAGGGCTGCTCAGGAACTTGCGAAAGAGAATTTTTTTGTCCTCACACTGCAGGTTGCATTTCGCAAGTACAGTATTTGGCACCTGTCTGCAATCAGATAGAAGCGCTGGCTGTTCAAGGTGATTTCATTTTTTTGTGAGAGAGCCACCTTGCCATGCCACGATCGGCAGCCAACATGGAGCCTCCTGCGTCACCAGGACCAATACTCAAAGGTGCCCCACACCCCGATGCCATCTCGTCTTTGACTAACATGGATCTAAGCACGAGCACTTTTCAAAGCGGCATGCCCAACATGAACTATAAGTTCTCCAACGGCAACATCGGGATGCATCCGCGCTTGAGCATGCATAGATCAAGCAGTGGGAAGACGCCCGTAAGCAGGGTGAGCAGCTGCCAGAGTGCAGCAAGCACAAGCAGGTTTGACACAGGCAGCGTGATGAGGCTGGTGTTAAATCGGTCTGATAGATCTGGATGCCAAATACTGAACAGTCCCGTGAAGAAGATCGGAGCTTTGTGTTTTGTTTTAATAATGGTAACCACTACCTTGGCAACCTTGTATCTACTTGAAGCCCAACGTGAAAAGGTTGCGATAAACCTTGACGGTGTCAAAGAGGTAAGACCCTCTTACCTTTGCTGCGGATCAGCCTATTAATCGTGTTAATGAACGCAGAACTCTTGTGTTAATTAGTGCAATGTTGCAAATTTTAAAAAGGCATAATTAAGGGATTTTCTTAAAAACTTGATGATTAGATTTGCCTTATAAATACTAAGATAAAAGTTGCTGATGAATTTTATTATCAACTATAAGACGTTCAATATACCGGAATTATTGTCGACAAACCTCTTGTCCTTCTCAACAAGACGTTCTAATTCGATATAGCAGAGGAATAAGGCTATTCTTGCGGCTATTTGAAAGGCTGGGGTGAAGCTTCGTAAAACTGCTTACGTTTTTATCGCCAGTCCAATACTTTTACTAACAATTTTGGCTTTAAGTTTACTGGGATTAGCGTATATGGAGAATGCATAATGGATAGACACCGACTATGAAGTGAGCAGTAAACTATTGTTACTTCATCTCAAAGAGCTCTTATTGATAGTAATTAGAATATTTTATGTCAAATCTAGGTTCCAGTCAAGGAAGTTCCAAAGCGTTGTTTACGGAAACCTAAACCATTAGATCTACGGACGTTCGCAGAGCCGGAAATCAAGAGTGCCATACTAAAAAGCGGCCATGATATCATGCTGAGTGTCTTACAAAAGGACTACTATGTATGCCTGATTATTTGTTCTTCCATGTAGCATATAGTCCTTGTCACAGAAAGCGTGGGATAGATCAATAAAAGAACCTTAACCAGCTATAAAGAGTTATTTTCTGGTTAACAGACCTAGTAACATCGCTTAAAATAAACACTAGAGTATAGGCGTATAGATTATAGTACCAGCTAGTGTGTATTTGGTTGAATCCAAGAAATATATGCCTTCCATCTTTCGTAGGAGAATTAAGTCGAAATATGCCGAATTATATAAATATATTAGGATAGTTCATATAATTATGTCATTTTAAAGATCTACCATTATGTAGCAATGCTATTATGCGAGGTTGCAATTATTTAATTATCATAAGTATATTATCTAAGAGGATAACGATGCGGAACTTAAAAATTGTGACGGGCTTGCTTGCGTCGCTATAAATGCCCTGTCCAGAATACTTAGCGAAACGCAGAAAAGAGTTCAAGTTGAATAAAGGTGCTGAACAATGGGACATTTAAGTTAGCGACTTTTTTATTTAACTTAGAGTCAAGCGCACACCAGTATGTAGGGCGTATAGGGAGATTTTCCATAGCTTCTAGCCTTCCTTGACATAACTTTCTTGAAGATGATGACCTAGCAAATATGAACAATAGGCATTTTGCTTGCTTTAGGCCGTGTCTACCATCGTAGAATACGCGGGTAGACGCGTGTGGTATTTCAATGATGGCGCCATGAGCTTTAAAGTTCCAAAAAGCAGGACACCAAGCGGAGATACTCCGTATCCGATAGCAAGCATTACAAAAATATTTACGGTAAGAAAGTGTACTTTCTTTATCAGTTAGTAGTGTGTCTGCATGTCTAGGCATGTATTTCAGAGCAGCCTATATGCGAGCCTATATAACAAGGTTTTCGTCCTTTTTTCATGGTGCTGAAGAAGCTTGTAAGTGTTGGTTTCTCTTTTCATATAAGCCTTCAAAAATCTTTTTGCAGTTAAATCTTGCTCGTTGTGATATTCTAGACCAGGGTAGAAACTGCTTTCTTCTCAACCAATGTATTGTCGTTCGCCGCACGTTTTAGGTAATAGCCCTCCATCAGCTTGCAGAGCGTGGCTTTATCCGCAGCATCGACGATTATGTGTCCGACTACGTTCCAGATTTTCAAGTTATAAACCCGTTTGACGACGAAAAGATAACGTTCAGGTAAGGGGTGGAAGCCAGTGTTCGGGCCTCGAAAAAGACAAAAAGTCTTATTCTATTTACTGTTTGGGACCATTTCTAGGATCAATGGGCGTTTTATCTGTAAACCTATACTGCATGTATTGATGAAGTATCCAAAGGCATGCCAAATATGGGTCGTTGACATGCTATCTCTGGCTGGTACTTGAAGGATTTTAACATTATCCGAAAATCTATTCGATCTAGACAACTATCCTGTATGACCTCTGGATTACCTCGCGAGGCGCCCTGTGGTGAAATGGTAGGCGAGAATTTCTGTCCGCTGGCGACAAAAGAGATGTTACGTCGGATCAGTAATATCACTTTGCGATTTCGTCCAGGCCAGCAGCCCTCTTACAGGTTTGGATCGATTCCCTGCATATTTTTCCGCATACATGTTTATCTTAATGGTATATATATAGTGCGTATGCAGGCGCATAGTTTTGCGTATTTACGCATCTGATTGTTTTCGTTGTTTGTGACTGTTGACTGCTGCAAGTTGCAATCAAGTCACGATTTTTTTTTTAGCAACCTTGCGGTGTCTGTTCTGGGCAGAAGTCTTGAGTTTGTAATGCCTGGAAATGCTACGATTGAAAGCTGGGTTGAAGCGCAAATATTTAAGCCACTAAACCTGACCTCATCTGGATTTGATCTCATAAATCGGTAAGTACTTTCATTTCAGGTTGTTCAGAAACAGCTCCTGTTGACCTTAGAATTAGCAAGTAGTTGTAGCAGTAGTTAAAATTACTTCATACAATTAATTCAGTTATATATATATGTATGTATATATTTATTTATATATGTATATGCATATATAATAAACCAGTAGTAATTAGTATATATTAATCATATGATATTATTCTTTGTATTAATATGTCCTATATAATATATACTATAATATTTAATATATCACATATTAATCACTAATACAATAATAATTAGATCTCATGCAACTGTTCACTTGAGAGCTTTTGCTATCGTGAGACGGTGCACTTGAGGTCTCCAGGGGTTTCGAGTTCTTAATGGGACTCCAAGCAGTTGCTTGACCAGTTACGACTCCAACCAAAGGTCTCTGACGAGTCCCTAGCCACTTGACAGTTAGTATGTTTAATAAACATTTAGTATGGTTGAGACGTAACCGTTTGGCGGCAGCAAATAAAACGATTCGATAGAGATAGAAGGCCAGTGGTCTCGAATTGATTCTTATTTTTGTCCTGGTCCTATTACATTCCGGACGCACATTTATACCAAAAACACCATCACATAATTAAATACAAGAAAAGAACTGCTTATTAAATAGCTGTCAACAGAGACAGAAGTGGCAGCATCATGACACCCATATTGGCCCGGTATAAAATTACGCTTACGGGCGATACAAACATGACTAAGACTGTAATTGAAATGCTAACCACATGCACGCCCATAATTACGAGACCCAGCAATGTACAAGATTATCAACACGGTCCATATTTTATTACAACAACAACAACAACGACAAGATTTATTCCTTACCATGAACACAAAGTACAGGACACTATTTAAAAAAAAACATACCAAGTAAAGTTCAAATACTAAAAACAAAGCAAAACTCCAATTAGAAAATTCATTAACAAACTCCGGATACGTAATAGTATTTATAACAAAGGATGCGAGCTTCTTGGAGAAAGAGACATCCTCAGTAGCCATGGCTGATCGGGTCGACGGTGCCACCTTAAGATGAGCTCATTTTAAAACTAGTAAGAAATGTCTTAAATAAATGTATGCTAGTAATTAAGTAATGACTTGTTCGACAGCCAAAAAATAGATATTGATAGAAAAATTATAAAGATAGGAAAAACAGGCTAAGTATCCAACACGAATAGAGGGAAGAAGGATGGCAGAAAAAGGTAGCGCGAAGGGATTGCAGCAGTCTGCAAGTGACTTTGAAAGAGCGTCATCTCCGTAAAGTCACAAACCATCGTAAAAATCATAGCTGCGAACTCGGTTGCCATCTTTGGCTATGCAATAGGTCATTTGCAATATGGCCATATAACAATATAGCAACTGTTCTAAAGAAAGAGCCGTTTATTGAGTACCGTGAGCACTGAAATAAATATATAAATGGCCAAACGAAACTCGCATCAAACTTTCAAACAGAGATAGACAGAGCGCTCTCTTTGTAGGCAAAACCCTGAAATTCCTAGTTGAAGCCAGTGATTCCTAGTTGAATCCTGTTCACGGCACCGAAAATGAGGCAAAGTAGAGATTCTTGCGTTGTGTGATAGATGAGACTTGCTTCCGACAAGAGATGCGTATATTTGAACTGCTTTGCTGATACCTGCTCGAACTCAAAATTTCTACACTATTTATACCAAACGAATATTTGCATGGAAAGATAAAAACACACGCTGGGAGATATTACTTTAACACGATTAGGACGATACGATCACAGCACATGCCTCAAGTATAGCTATAAACGATGAACGACGTGATCAACACAGAACAACAAGATGATTAAATTCTAAATCTAATAATTTTCAGGGAGGCCAGACATATAAAATTAGTGCTACTTTCGCTATTTTAGGGATCTCTGATTCATTAATTATGCACGAATTCGGTTCAGAGACCAGGGAAGATCCTATTTCAGAGTACGCAAGGTCCAGCGGCTTTTGAGTTGTTTAATAACTTTATTATATTCGCTACCTCGTTGGCGTCGCTTGGGTCTATTAACCCTACTGACTGATAATCCAAAGTAGTTGGAATCGCCCCGGTTTCAAGCAACGTCGGATGTGGCCTCGATTCCATATACATCAGTACACTTGCAGACTTACTGCTACATTGTGTGCTTAAAGAAATAACGAACATTCCTGGATCCAATCTTGAAAATAGTTTAAGTTTTATAAAGAAACTTATTTTAGTTATTAAGTTATCCTATTGTGTGGAGAGTTGTATTGCAGGCCAGACGAAGTCGCGTGAGCAGCTCCTGGTGACTGAGCATATCTTGACACAAAACCAATTTTATAACTCACTTCTGAGAGTGCGGGCACCCATTGTTGCATGATCTTTAGGAGACTCGTCGAATTATGTTGCAGGACGGAGGACTTTCCAGCGAGCAGTCTTTCAAACGGCGAGGATCTGACAGTGAATGACTGGGGTTGGCTTCGTCCCACAGGAGGCATGTACTCAACAACTGAAGACCTCAGCAAGGTAGGAAATGAGAGACTTCTACAATTTTGCGATCACTTAACGACGCTATGCCTTGTGGCCCATCTAAACTTGAGAATGCAGACAGGCACATAAATAATCATATACATGTGTTTTTAAAGTATAAATATCATAACCATATAATATTAGTAACCAAATACATGTATGTATGATTAAATGAGGGTATGTCTTGATATGTACAGTTTAATGTCTGTCCTATTAATTGAAATTCCCATGACGGAGAAGAAAATACTTTCAACATAGCTACACAAAAACGGGTCAGAAGTGTCTATTCATTATTACAGTAAGTAATGTAGAGTTTGCTGTGTTATAATGCGACTGACGCGTCCTTACTAATACCAGCGCAAGAATCAAGACACTTCCAAATACAATATCAAGCTCTTCTTCACTTCAATCCTGACTCTGGTACACCTCTCTAAAACCTTCTTCTTTTCCCCTGATCCCACTTTATATATGGCTACACTCAAACAATACCCACAAATACAATACGTAATTATAAAACGTGACCAACTACCAAATCATAACATCCCTACACAACACTTACGTTTGGTGATCATACTTCATTCTTACCAACGTTGAAAGCGCTTGCTCGTTACTATGGTTCCCGGTTGCAAATAGATAAATTTTGACCATCTCAGCTGTTTTGCATGGTGTCAATCATCATCTCAGATTACGCGTTTTCAATTAGGGAAACATCCATTTGAAAGATCCAGAAGAGTGAATTCTACCCTCTCATCCCCAACCCGGGCGATGTCGTATCTTCTATAGTGCACTTGCCTAACCTTGTGTGGCTTTTCTTTAAGCTGAACGCGTTCTTACTTGGCTTGACTGAAACTACTGTACTTAGACGAAGCACCGCTCTACGACTGCTCAAACCAGGTATGACGCAGCAATCATTAGTACAGCGTGTTTTAAGTATAGCTTTTATTGCAGCTGCTAAATAGTTAAGTTTACCCTCGGTACAGGAAAGAGACCACAGTATTATCCAAGAATAAAGCGGTGCTAAACTAAACACTGAGACTTTATTATGCCTGACAAAGGAAATTGCGAGAAAAAAAGAGGTGTGACAATAAGGGTAATGCAAGAAGCTTATGCTCTTTTAAATGACAACAATCTACATTCTATGTGATATGTATATGTATATAT
>QQSS02000005.1:59282-94436 GCA_003687565.2 Craspedacusta sowerbii | reverse complement strand
ATACATACATACATACATACATACATACATACATACATACATACATACATACATACATACACACATACATACATACAGTATATGTCACATACTTGATATATGCCTCGAATGCCTCCATTACGGTAAATTGATTGAAACGCATCAACCACACCATTGTATGTTTGCCTAGTCGCTTGCTGACCATCGTTTACTAAACAAACCAGAACAAACGAGCTATATCGCCGACACGGATCCAAAGTTCTTGTTAAGACCGTCAGTTCCGCTAACCCAAACCTTAAGGCAAGACACTATACATACTGATCAGAAAACTCTAATAAACAGAAGCTGTGCAGGTGCAATAGGCTTTAATCTAAACATTCATGAGCCCTTTTAATCGACCTCTTAGGCTGAGATTAAGTTTTATCAGACGTGTTTCACAAGCGTGAAAAATTAAGCGATTGCACGAGCCTGCTGCCAAAATCATGTCTATAGGCGACCTTTTTGAGCATTTAAGCATCTCATTACCATAAGCAAAGTAGCAACGCATCGTCATAAGAGCTAAGATGAATCTCAAAAACATAACTGGCAAATAATGAACCCAAGTCGTCTTGTGCAACCAGCTACTTTCAACTTGATTTTGATTTCAAAAATCAAAACAGAGTAACTGGTCATGAAGAGGAAAACATCACGAATATTATTTCCCCCTCTATTAATTTATTGCTTCGTTTGCCGTGGTTCGTTTAGAGGGATGTAATTGGTATCGCCGACGATTCACGACCACTATCTACCATCCTCGACAATGTTCCGTTCCGAACGTGAATTAGACAGTCTGCAGCCGGAGCTGAGGCTTTGCTGATACAAGAATTAGTTAAATATATTATCTGACTCTATGAATGTGCCTACGGTGCTAGGGAAGGAGAACTGTTCCAAAACTTCACGCTATTCTACACTGTGAAATATATGAGAAAAAAAAGCCTAGCCCAACACTGAGATGGTATCGCTTAGGGCTGTGTTCTTTGACTTGACTATCGCTCGCCTAAAAAAAGCAATGATGGTATGACCAAAGAAGAAGGGGGTGGGCAGCCTAGAGCAATTAGTGTCGTCAAGAAGCTTTAATGCTGCCTTATGGACTACTAACAAAAAACACTGCCAATAAGTCAAGGTGAAGAGGTCATAGTAGGCTGCTATGAGTAAAACTCAAGATAGGCCAGCAATGACAAGCTCAAAGTGAGACACACAAGAGGATATAAATTTCATAGCCCCTAACAGAGGGAAGGAACACACATAAACATAACGTGTATACCATTCATGAAACAAACTTTTAATAGTCTTCAAGTTCAAAGTCTAAACCTTACCTTGAAATCTAACTTTGATTAGGTCAAATGGATGTAAAACTAATGTGGACAAGATTCCACCAGATAATCCAGCAACAAAATGGTCTGCTTTCAAATTTTTGAACCAATTGGACTGCCTGGGTAAAGAACTTGTTGACATCGTACATTCTAAATGAGAAATACAGAATAAGCCAGCTACAGGAGGAGTAAAAATAAATGGTAATTAAAGTCAGCAAATATTAGGTAACTAATGATAAGTAAAATTGATTTAAAGTCCAACACTTTGTCAGTGATTGAAGAAGTATTATTTCCTATAACACAGCACACAAAGAATAAACTATAGCCATCAGAATACGTCAACACAGATAAAATTTCCGGTCCAAAATCACACAACAGCAAACAAACAACATTTTTCATGAGCTGCCTAAATGATTTTGAACTAAATACCATGAAACGCAATACAAAGAAATACATTTATACATACATAATACATACACAGTATACGTATTCCACAATAAACTATTATTGAATTTAATTGGTCCAAGTCACTGACATCAGAT
Organism: Craspedacusta sowerbii; assembly: GCA_003687565.2. Lineage (NCBI taxonomy): Eukaryota > Metazoa > Cnidaria > Hydrozoa > Limnomedusae > Olindiidae > Craspedacusta > Craspedacusta sowerbii. The sequence continues at coordinate 92,563 of QQSS02000005.1, read as the reverse complement.
GCAACTAGAATGCAAGAATAAGCATAGAAACTATGCTGGCTAAAGGCACAATGACATAATAAATGCACCACTGCAACAATATCACCCCAAATCAGCACAAATGAAAAAAAGGTATGCAACATGTATAACGTTGTATACCTTTGTCATTTGCAATAAAGGTTACAATATTTGGGTGCCTGCTCTTCTTGCTCACATATGGCATATAAGATGTCAGGTAAGGCTTCCAAACAAGAGCTGCTGCAAAAAAATTTGAACAATATCCATTTGCTATATAGTGCTTTGCAACAAAAAACAAGTAGCAATCTACCATGGGAGTTGACGCTGAATAAATTCGAAAATAAAATTTATTTTGGAAAAAACCTCACTCCACTTTTGAAATGATCTAAGTTTAAATCTTGCCACATATTTCCTTAAACATGTGTACTTTCTAAAGCTAAATTCTCTTATAGGGTCTTATTGATGGCTGTGACTATGACACAGCTGTCTGAATCAGTGTGTTTCAAACAAGCGCAAAAACTGGCTTCCGCAATGTGGAGTAAAACAAGCAACACAGAGCACTTTCAAAACAATACATCTTCGTTTAATCAGTGGTTCCCCAACCAGTTTCTTCATAACTGCTGTGGTATACTCATTTCAAAGAGACATAGTCTTTGTTAATGCAATGTGGAGGGCATTAAAGATAACTTTAATTTTCAATGAAACCTCCTTTTGCACCTAATTATTTCTGAGAGAAATCTACAGTCACTAAAAATTACAAAGCCACCAAAAACAATATTTAAACTTTACCCTTACCGTCATAGATTTTAAAATACTCCTTAAGATAAGAAAATAAGATGCACACATTTAGACGGTACACACATGTCAACACACCAGACAGAAAATTTTTTTAATGGCAAGCATAAATTCTTCTGAATTCTTCTTTCTTCAACAAAGTGCATCAGGCCCATGTTCTACCAATGCTCAAAACATATAGACAAAACACAAATTTTTACAGCAATCTAGCTGAAGTTCAAAATCAGTTTTCGCGTTTGTATAGTTACAATAATTAATCGAAAGTACAGTGCACAAATTGCTATCGTGGCAACGGCACACAACAATAATTATTTGGTAGATGAAAATCATTCACAAGTTCGATCAGTACTTTAGCGTATCGAAGGTTGGGGTCAAACAAAGATCTTTAATCTTAAAAAGCTCTCTGAAGTCACTATAGCAGTTCGACGTTGGTTCTCGGCTTGAGAGTAGACGAAAGAGGCTGGTATTTATAAGCGGACAAACGTAAACCCGTCCGTCTAACGAGCGCCGTCTATGATGCGCGACGACATGGCTGGTCACATGGAGTGCATCAAGCAGGGTGATTAGATTATCTATCACCATGGCAATTGATACTTTTTTTTTCTTCAATAAATCCTAATAAATTCGTTTGGATCGTGTGAGCATGTATGTGGGTGTAGACAGATTAGCGCAGTTATTTTACATTGAAGCCAGAGTACATCATGGCGATGAATTGGAAACTGGAAAGCATCAGAAATTCAAGTTGTAAATTGAAGGCGTTTTAATTGTTCTACGCGTATCCAATCCCAGCTGCAGGCTATAATGTATTTGACTTTCGTTGGCCTGGTGACATAGCCTCATTGTCATACAGGCAAATATGCATCTGAAGTGGCTGCTTGGAATTAGACATATATGTATTGAGCTTACAAGTGTAGTATTTGTAACCAATATAGTTTCAATTTTTGTGGTCGCTTGGAAACCAGCTTGCTCTTACCACTAGCTTCAACCCTGCTTTCCTATAATTTTGAGTATGACATGTGCTCTAGTTGAATGTATTCTGTTTTGGTCTGTGTTTGTGATAATGTATTTCTGTTTATAAGAACAGCAAAAAGCGGAATAAATTTATGGAGTACAGGGTACGTTATTTGGTGAACACTTTTGTTATAGCATTGTCGAAAAATTGTCTCGTGAAGTGCAGTGTGTTTAGTTCTTGAAGCTACTTGCTCTAAATAGTATTTGCATGCAAACGTTATTCAAACGTTTTTTTGGAGGATTGTTTATTTTCCGGTGTCCCTGGCATCCTCTCCTGTTTCAATAGTTTACCAGCGAATGCATTTTCATCGTTCTATACATCACGCGCACCATCCATTTACTCCGTCGTGAGTAGAGTAGTAATGATTTGTGAACTAAGCTGACCTCCTTTACCGATTTTATTCTGTTTTCGCTCCTCACCTATTCTCGACTCTAAAGCTTTCCCGTTTTATAACAAAGTCAAGATATAAATAAATTAAGCAACACCACTCCGTGATAACTAATTCAAACTACGACGATAACCCTCAACAACCAATATAGCTGTTCGCTTAGAGACAAGTCAAGATATAGCTATATGAAGCAACCGCCCTCCGTAGTAACTTCCTCAAAATACGACGATTACGTTCAACAAGAAATGCAGCCCTACTCGGAGAGACAAGGCTGGAGGGCAAACGCAAGAATGGGCAGTAAGGCAATACTGTGCACAAACGCAAACACACACACACACGAACACACACACACACACACACACACACAAACACACACACAGACCAAGTAAGGCAATACTGTACACACATACATACACACTAACCAGGACCAATATTGGCAAATACTTAAGCCAGACTCATTTACTGGAGGGATCATGTGACGTTGTCTTCCACGCTAGGCTGCAATGGATTCGGCACAAATCCGTCCGGTGTATATCTGGTATCTGTACTCCGGTGTAAATCTGTCGGAGCGTATACTATGGAACAAGGCCAAATGCTTAAGTCGTAAGCACAATATGCCTTCCAGATACTTGGTCCTTGTAGATATTGTTTCTCGCGCCATCAGTTCTTCTATTTTTGATGATGGTTATGAGATGCAGGCCTTGCTTTGCCTCTATGCTTTGCCGAGACTTTTACTTACTGACATACCACATGAAACACCAATGACACTACGGTCAAACAACAGCTGCCTTTCGTGTTGCCACAAGGTAAACCTATGCCAGTCTGCAATCCTATTGCTTGAGGGAAGTTCCTGGATGGGGTCAAAACTTGGATCATGACTGAAGACTAAGGACGGCCTTTGCCTTTTGAGCACCTCCCGTTAAATAGGGCTTGCAGTGGTCTAAATCTTTCTACATAGACTTATTTGCAGCTTGAAAGTGTTAAATGGCTAAATTTACAATACATCAACGACCTTAGTCTTTGCCATATTTTGCACCTTGCCTGAGTTGGTAGTAAATGCACATTGGCGGTCTTTTCCGTCTCGACTATTGAACTCAATATTGCGATTATACGGGCATGTGCCATGACCAAGTATGCGGATGATTGCGTAAAGGTTGCTATTTACACCAGTTACAGAACGCCTTTGAGCGCAAGCAAGGTTCGTGGTAAAATTTCTTATTGACGAGGAAACAACAAAATTGAGCATCAACGGACCGGTTTAGATAGTCTCATCAGTTCGTTCGGGTCTTCGCAGCATACCAACGACAACGGCAAACTTCTTAGGTTCTGTGTAAGGGTTGAAGAAAGTATGATTCTGCAACCCATGATGTCCGCGTAAGGTCATATCTAAATTATTCCCTATCCAGACGGACAACCACGAATGGCGTTGATCAAATGCATGCCAACAACAAAAACAACAACAGCAACAACAAAAATTAACAACTATAGCAACAACAACAACGAAGACTTCCTTAAAAAAAATGCATTGTATCAAATAGATTTCCTAGATACAAGCATATGTCCAGTTATTAGAAAAGGAGACATCCTCTTTACTTGGAGTTAATGAGATCGAGGATGCCAAGTTACTTTATTCGGAGAAATGCTTGTAATACAAGTCGATTTGGTTTCTTCATTAATTGTTCTGCCAACCGGAAACTAAGCCAAAAACTCGTAGTATATTCTATTCTTTCTTATTTGTGCGAGGGATGCACTAACTGAGATAAACCACGGAAACGAGCAAGAAAAGCACAGAAAATCCTTAAGGCAATGCTTGCGACAATATGCCTAGTTGTGCAAATCTTTTTTTTGCTCAGATGGAGTACCTGTTACGGCAAACGCAATACTATTCTTTGACTGGTTCCATAAAATTATTCGTGTCGCGCATGAGAAAGGTAGTCAAAAGTGAAAGCTTTCTACTCAAAATAGTCCCAATTTTTAAAGAATAAGCCGGAAAATTTTTAAATGCAGAAGCTAGCACTAACTAAAAGACTTCCGATACTTTGCATGTTAGAAAGCTGGTGGTAGGCGCCTTGCTGCGCCAACTTTGGTCGAAGAACGGCCAACGAGGAGGGTAAATCTCCTTTCGTATCTTGGTAGGGCAGTGGCTGATGACATCGATGCGGACGACGAGGTGACGCATCTGCTGGTTACTGGAATGACCGCTTGCTGTGGACCTTAGGCGCTCTTTTGATTGTGGGCATCTTTCACAGCTATCAAGTTGTTTCTCTACGTTTGTCGTAAACTGGTACACAAGCGTGACTTGCAGGTTCAAAGCGCATACGGCAAGACAGCTCAATGCGTTCAACCACGACCGCTTGCGCATCTTCCGAGTCATCTACCGCGCGCACACCAGAAACGAAGAAGGCCTGCAAAGTTGCAAGCTCGCAAACTCTGACCGCCATCTTCGGCGAAATACGCACGTGGCATGCCGGCCATGCATAAAGATACGCCGATCAACTTCTGGAAGTTTCCACAGTGCAAACGAAGATAAAACCTGTGAAGATATGGAGCCGGACCTGGCTTAAGACTTGATGTTGTAACCTTATTATTCGGTATATTTAGTATTCAATTCAGTTTTACGAGCTAACCCACGTGCAAGAAAGCCGTAAGTCATGTGCAAACAAAATGAACTGCAATAAAGCAATATGAGAGTGCTACCATCAACATAAACGGCGTATTTTAAAAAGAATGCCATTCGCCCCTGACAGCTTGTAGAAAGTTCACTGAGGTGGTCTTAACTATAATCTTTTGGCTCATAGCCAATCGTAGATTCCAATAATGTTGCGTTACATCTTAGCTCTAATCTCTTTCATAGATCGACTTCGATCCAAATCATCATTTCATCTTCAAATTACTGGCTTATGAGAGGCAAGGTCGATAATAATAAAATCTTAAAAATCGAAGTGGGCCTTAAAAAGAACTCTGTGGAACACCAATATCCATGTCTTTAACCTGTGTTTTCTCATTGTCAATAGAGACAAATGGTCTCCGACAAAGCAGATACGACACAGACCAATTATGAGAGACACTGGGAATGCCAGAGCCAGCAAGTTTTTTTAGAAGAATGCTTGGTTTGCTGTATTAAAAGCTTTCTTCTTTTCCATGAAGAGAGCATGTGCGTTTTCTCCACGGCTAATTGTCGCAAACACAAGTAAATTAATTGACTACAGCTTGATCTGTAGAAAGTTGGTTTCTAAATCTGAATCGCAGTTTGCAGATGAGGGTAAATTTATGTATAAAGTCGTATAGGCCTTTTGATGCAAGGCTTTCTAAAGAAATTTACTTCAGCTTCATGAAAGTAAGATATGGCGATAATTACTGCATAGTTCCGGAGAACCATACTTCTGAACTAGAATCCCTATTGACACATTTAAGGCGCTTGGGAAAATGCCTAGATTAAAAGACTGATTAATCACTTAAGATATAAGCGCCGTAAGAGCTTAGGACTAAGCATTTGAGAGATCCGATTGCTGCTTGGTCCAGATATTCCAGAGACACCTAAAGCATTTATTAAGTCGACGTCTTCACCTGGATGTATTGGCTTTAAAAATATACTTGTTGCTTTGAATGCGGGCTGTGTGTCATAAAATTGCATATAAAAATTTCCCATTTGAGGAAAAGTATCCAAGTCTTAGTAGTGTTGGGCACGTTACTTTTAAAAAGTAATTAGTTACAGTTACTCGTTACTTCTTCTGAAAATTAACGAAGTTACTTACGGCGTTACTCCTCAAGAAAAGTAACTAGTTAGATTACTCGTTACTGAAAAAAGTAACGCCGCTAGTAAAGCCGTTACGAGTAACGAGTAAAAAGACATCTTAAATACATCTTAAATACATCTCGGCTAATGAAAAAAAGGCATCTTAAAGACGTTTTTGAAAATCTTTCTTGGTACCCTTTGAGTTGTCTTTTTAAAGACGACATGTTTATTGTCCGCCGGTCGCGCATGAAAGAAGCCCGAAATAATTCCGTCATCGGGCTTCTACTTGACATGATAATGTAATATATATTATACATAACTAATTTTTAGTTATAAGGTAATGTCACCCCCCCATGACATCAGAAAAGTCACTATTGATATATTTTGATGTTGCAATTTTAATATTTGCTATTGTTTACAATTCTTAGTGGAACCCATTCAAGTCAGCGGTAGCTCAAATATGGATGGGATAGCGTCGTCTGTCTTCCACTCAAGCTCCGATGAGCTCGTCCGGTTTAATAATGACCCGGGAGATAACTGTCCGACAATTTGTTGGGGTTAAATTGACTTTTCAGAATGTATCAGCCATGCGTCAATACAAGCACTTGATCGTTTGATAAGAAGCCGCTGTCATTCATCGCAATTTTCTTTGCGAATATTTCCTGATTTTTATTATTCAAATTCCGGCACACCGGTTGCGCAGTTAATTGCTTCTTTTCGACGAAAACAGGACATCCTTAAAGATCTAAACGACAGTTCCTGTCAAAAAAGGTTTTGTCGACAAGATTCCGTCAGCATGATGGAGGACTTATTACACTTGTTATGAGATGGCTGCGCCTTGGTGAAGTTCTCAGAGCCGCTTTACTTGGCCCACACACTTTAACTGCTAATTTATCAACTCTAGCACCGACTTCCACGAAGTACTTTTGTTCTATCCGCAGCACGAAATTTCTGATATTAAATCTCCTGATATTAACAAGCCACATTAAAAAAATGTGTATGTAAAGTTGCCAAGCAAAATGACGATGTTTAAGCTATGCTACGCATCGTTTCGTAGCCAGCGTAACGTATTGATTGACTCGAATTTGTCAAATCACTACAGTAAAATGTCTGCAACCCAGCTACGGCGTACTGGCGGTGATCCAAAGCGCTGGTGTAATTACGGTCTAGATAAGCATGTGAAGCATCGCCTCATAAACACTTGCAGCAAGTCTCTTGCATGCACCGACATTGTAATGAACTGACGGCTTCAAGCCCAAAAGTGACCATCAAGATACCCAGGAAGATGATTTGTAGTCAACAAATAAAATAAAACAAGCATGCCGCGCGCAATGAGTGAATCTGCAATCGGATAAAGCCTGTCCATTAAAAAATGCCGGCCTTGATGCAAAGTACCATAACTGTAGTGTGTAAGTGAGATGGACCGATTATGTTGGAGCACCCTCGAAGTGAAAGCTATTTCTCCTAAACCAGACGTTTTCTCCGTCGCAGGAGATATATGCAGCATTGGGACGCATTTGTGCAAAAGTCGGATACATCTTGAATACATCATACGTAGGGTATGAATCTACCGTTTACACCTCACTAAGCGGTTTATTGCGATTGGTCTGATGTGACGTAATCTCGCGGTAGTTATGCCTGCAAGATGGCGACCGGTAGGCAGTTGTTACTGATGGAGAAGCTTTAGCTTGCATGTTATTTACCTACTTATTTATATAATTATTTATCTGTTGGCTAAGAACTCTAACCACAATGCTAATCCGTATCCTAACCCTAACCCTTTCCTTTCCTAAAGAAGGTCGAGCAATCCTTAAGCAATTGAAATTTTCTATGAAATAAAACAAATTATTCGAAGGCAATTAATATAAGCATCCTGGCGTGCACCAGCAGCCATATTGACCTTCGTGGCATGTCGGCACGATCAGTTCTAAGCTTGCTTTGAGTCACATGCTAAGCGTGAGAAATGTTGTTGAATTGTCGTCATGATCTTAGAATCGGCTCGACTATCCTTTAAGTTACGACATCGTTATTTCAGAAGTATTATCATCAACATCGTTTCAAGGTCGTCACTAGTTTGGTTACCACGGATGGCGTTCTGCTTGATTCAAGCGCTAGACTTCTGTCGCGTCGAACTTAAATAATTTTATTCGACGCTTCAGAGGAACAACGTCTGAATAAGTTCAGTGCATCAGAATAGAGTGCGAAATTATGTCAGTAAGGTCTGCCGAGCATGTCTCGAATTCAATTCAATAAAGTTACGCAGAAGCATCTTCATTAGTTCTCTGAGCCGACTGTGCCTCCTTTACATGGCTGCGGGTTGGCCACACTGATCTATATATTTAACATACAGATTTTATTATTCAGTTATTATACAGATCAGTGGTTGGCCACCGTGAAGAAAGTCGAGCCCTTTTTAATTCTCACCTTATAAGGTCGTCACATAAGCACGGTGCCTTCCAGTACAAGACGCAGCATACCCACCTTGTCAAAGTCATTGAGAAGTGGATCTAACTTTGTCAACTTACGTGAGGCCATGTCTCCGGTCAGCGGGCACGTGGGATCAAGCTCTACGGCCTTTCTTATATCGGCTTGGTCGTGAGAGGGTTTGCGATGGGAGACGACTGGGAAGAAGACGACTCTGGATCTAGTAAAGTAAGTGAGGCTTTTTCTATGCTGCATGACTTGATTCTTTGACATGAAACCACTTGTCAAAATATCGTGTTCAAGGTTTTTCTAACCTTTGTTCGTGACTTACGAGTACGATTGAAAATATTAATTGTCCTTAACCGTGGGGTTTGTATCTATTAACTGAGAACTGTGGTCGCATGGTCTGTCTTCAGACTTTCGTGCCCGATTCTTATTCCTTATTTAGATCATCATCATCACATGATTCGTATTCCTCATTTCAATTATCATCATCATCATCATCATCATCATCATCATCATCATCATCATCATCATCATCATCGTCATCATCGTCATCATCCCGATCTTAATTTTCATCGTCTTCATTGATGTTGATGGCTGTTTCTTTCGGATTGTTGGTGCAACCCTGTCTGGTCAGTGTAGTACCTTCTGGTCTACTATCGGGTTAGGTTTTAAGTTACCTGGCAAGCCCTAGTCTCAAAGCTAGTAGTACTTTTGAAGACATAAGTATGCACAGATTGCATAGTGTGTACGAATTGCACCTGCAGAAACCTAAGGAGCCGTGCTTATGTTTAATAGTAAATTTTATATCATTCAAACCACAATTAATGACTATCAACCAACTTTGGACTCAACAAACAAAAAAGAAATTAATTCACAATAAGAACATGTAATCACTCAAAGCGGTAATTTCATGAAGTTTTGAAAGGCAGTTTTAGACTTGAAGGTAACCTTATGCTGTTATAGTTGTGACATGCACTTTGCATATATGAAATCTGAAAAGTGGCATTGATATGTTTCAGTTCCTTCTTCCAAGCATCTTTCTTAGAGAACAGTTTTTAAAACAGTTAAGTCCAGTATTTTAGGTGAACAGGTTATGACTTGAAGCACCTCATGAGACATTATTTGTCTGTTATCACTATTTAAAGCTTTTCATGAGATTTACTTAAATCTGGATGATTCAATGGATGTTTGTATGTATCCTTTTACCTCCTGCAGAAACTGTTTATGATGGTGAAAGAGATGAAAATGTGATCAGCTCCAGTTTTTTCAGCCAGCATTACGTTCAAATTATAAAACTTAATCCACATTAATTAGTCTACTCAATGCTGTTCTAAGAAAGACAGTTTCTTAACTTGTCTCTGTCATGTTGTTTTATGTGCCTAGTAACTGAGTGGGGAATTTTTTCTTAATTTAGCCTCATTACGTTGAAAAAAAATTCTCTGTAGAGCATCTGGTTTGTTAATTAACATTTATTGACGTTTGCTTCTTAGGTAAATTTCTCTGTGAAGGCCCCGCTTTTTTGCACGGGCTATCCTCTCTGACTGTTGTGTGTCTGACAGGCCATCTTTAGCATCTATTTGGTCTTATCACACTCCCGATATTACACTGAAGTGCCCATGTTTGCAGTCTAGGTTGAGAGTGTACATGTCCGTCATTACGTTTGGGATGGTCTGTGGCAGGAATCCGTTTTGAATAGAAGGTTAAGGCAATTCATTATTTTGGCTATAGGGTATAATTCAAATCAGCTCGTAGGCAGAATACACCATTCTATCACCTTTTGTTCACAGGTGTTGCTTGTTCATGTCAGGAAACTTGATGCAGATGTTAGAATGTGTTTGATGTTAGGCTGCAGTTTCATCAAGCCATTAAAATTATAATAGGTTTCTTAACCATTCTTTTTTTCCAACTTCTAGCCCAATGGCTTCGGATCTAGTGGTGGGTTTGGAGGTAAGTCCTTGTGCTTGTATGTATTTCCATGATGTGTTGTCAAACGTGGCATATGCTCTCCTCTTCCTGTTTTTTTTTTTTTCGCTGTCAAGGTATGCTAGAGCCAGTGTGTCGATACTCCTCTTACATTTTGTAAGTGCAGGCATGGTTGATTCTGTTTGTAGGAGGTAATATCCACAAAATGTTTCCATTAGAGACTGGTCTTAGCCTTGCATTCTTTGTGTCGTCTGCCTCCTATGACTGCAGGATTTTTTCATTGGTTTTACTCCGTCTCACTTTCCTGGGAGGCAGGTATTGCTTTTCAGGAATACAGTATCGACAAATTAAAGTGGAGTCCGATATGAGATGCCTAATGTCTATTGAGGCATTATCATCGTACTCCTTATACGCTTCGTATACTGACAGATATCTAGTACTCATTTTAGGATGCAGAATGCAGAAAGTAGTTTGTTTGTGCTCCACATTTTGAATTGTTTGTGTTCTATCTCACTTTACTGAGATGCAGGTAATGCTTTTCAGGCATTTAAGATGGGCGCGTAACTGTACAGTTAGATTTGATGTGCCGTAACGCTTTTTGAGATTTTGGGTTTCTCGAATACTTAGTTAACCTTCAGACACTTGATTCTTGTTGGCTGCAGAATGCAAAAATATTTTATGGGTATTATGGTATTTTATTGTATCAAGTTGCAGACAGGTTATTCTCCATCTCACTTTCCTGGGAGGCAGGTATTGGCTTCCGGGCATACAAGATGGACAAATAAAAGTAGAGTCAGATTTGAGATGCCTTATGTCTATGAAGGCATTATCATTGTACTCCTCTTACACTTAGTATAGTGCCAGATATATTCTCATTGTAGGCTGTAGAATGCTGAAAGTAGTTAGTTTTTGCTCCGCGTTTTGCATTGGTCAATCTCCAACTCACTTTTCCAAGGAGGCAGGTATTGCTTTTCATGCATTTAAATTGGGCACGTACCTGTAGAGTTAGATTCGATGTGCCTTATTGCTTTTTAAGATTTTGGGCGTCTCCTATATTTGTTGACTTCCAGACATTGAGTTCTTCTAGGCTGCAGACTACCAAACAATATTTCATGGGTATTAATGGCATTTTGTTTTATCAAGCATTGCATTGCTTGTTCTGCGTCTCACTTTACTGAGAGGCAGGTATAGGCTTTTGGGAATACAGTATGAAGTAAAAGAAGATACAGATTTAGGATGCGTTATGTCTGTTAAGGCATTATTATTGTCTTCCTCTTACCTGTACTGCTAGATATTTGATTCTTGTTGTCAGCTGCAGAATGCCAAAGCTAGGTATTGTGTGGTCTTTCTACTCTATCGCTCTTTCTTGGGAGACAGGTATTGCTTTTCTGGCATTTGAGATGGGCACATGACAGAGGAGTTAGACTTCCAGTGCTTTGTTCCTTTCATAGTTTTGTTAGCGTGCTCCTCTTGCACTTCATTGACTTCCAAATATCGATTCTTGTAAGGTTCAGAATGCTGAGAGTTGCTATTTTATTATTAAATGATATTTGCATTGGTTTTACTCCATGTCACTTTCCTGGGAGGCACATATTGCTTTTCAGGCATACTGCATGGACAAATCAAAGTAGAGTCAGATTTCAGATGCCTTATGTCCATTAAGGCATTATCATTGTACTCCTCTTACACTTCATATACTGCCGGGTATATAAGCTCTCATTCTAGGCTGCAGAATGCAGAAAGTAGTTTGTTTTTGCTCCACATTTTGAGTTATTCTTGCTCCATCTCAGATATCTGAGAGGCAGGTAATGCCTTTCAGGTATTTAAGATAGGCACGTAACTTTACAGTTAGATTTGATGTGCCGTATTGCTTTTTAAAATTTCGGGTTTCTCGAATACTTAGTTAATCTTCAGACACTTGATTCTTGTTAGCTGCAAAATGCCAAAAATATTTTATGGGTATTATGGTATTTTATTGTATCTAGTTTCAGAATTGTTATTCTCCATCTCACTTTCCTGGGAGGCAGGTAGTGGCTTCCGGTACACAAGATGGACAAGTCAAAGTAGAGTCAGATTTGAGATGCCTTATGTCTATGAAGGCATTATCATTGTACTCCTCTTACACTTTGTATAGTGCCGGATATTATATTCTCAGTGTAGGCTGCCGAATGCAGAAAGTAGTTAGTTTTTGCTCCACATTTTGCATTTGTCATACTCCAACTCACTTTCCAAGGAGGCTGGTATTGCTTTTCAGGCATTTAAAATGGGCACGTACCTGTAGAGTTAGATTCGATGTGCCTTATTGCTTTTTAAGATTTTGGGCGTCTCTTATGCTTGTAGACTTTCAGACAATTCTTGTAGGCTGCAGACTACCAAAAAATATTTCATGGGTATTTATGGCATTTTGTTGTATCAAGTTTTGTGTTGGCTGTTCTGCGTCTAACTTTCCTGAGAGACAGGTACTGCTTTTCAGGCATTTAGGATGGGCACATGACCACATGACCATATAGTTAGACTTGAGGTGCCTCGTTCCTTTTCATAGTTTTGTCAGCGTGCTCCTCTTGCACTTATTGACTTCGAAATATCGGTATCTGTAGTCGGGAAAATTGTATTTTATGACAAAGTGATATTTGCATTGGTTTTACTCCATCTCACTTTCCTGGGAGGCAGATGTTCCTTTTCAGGCATACAGCATGGACAAATCAAAGAAGAGTCAGATTTGAGATGCCTTATGTCCATTAAGGCATTATCATTGTACTCCTCTTACACTTCATATCCTGCCAGGTATTTAACTCATGGAAGGCTGCAGAATGCAGAAAGTAGTTGCCTTGACCTGTGCAATGGCTGCAGAATGCAGAAACCGTGGCCTTGGTTATAAAGATCTGGAGTTGGCCAGCGCCGTTCGCGATGACGTCACACTGCGTCTCAGATTTTGCTGCTCGGTTGAGCATCTTGTTGTTCTGTTGCCTGCGATGGGTATGACGTGTTGCGTTCCGGGCTGCAGAGTTAACTGCAAGCGCGAACGAGGTAGATTGTCAGTTTTTTTATTTCCAATAGATGAAGAATTGAAAAGAAAGTGGCTGCAAAACATTCCGCGTGGAGTATTTAGGAATAGGATTTAGCAGGCAAACAGTTGTTTGTGAGCTGCACTATGCCGACGAATTTGTAATTATAGAACGCTCTATGATAAGAGCTGATGGTTCTGTACTTGTTGAGATCCCAAAACTACTCTGTGGTGCATACCCAACCTTGTGTTTGTTCAAACTTGCTAGAATACATGTTATCTCTTCTTCCTCAAAAGAAAACGTGCCCTAGCCTGCAGAGGAAGGATGGACAGTTACACAACAAAGAAGCTGCACAAATTTTAGCTGGCAGAAATAAATTAACAGCCATATTGTAGAGTATAGGGTCTTTCTTGATAAGGATACTTTTCTGGATCCTGGCTTTCTTAAACAAATGGTTCTCGCCATGGGTGCTGTTGCTTAATTTCTTTGAAAAACGCCCTGCCAGTTGTTATGTTAGTCTTCATTAACAAGGTCATGGCAGTAAGTGTTCATGTAGATGGCAGAACCTTACTTGTGCAGACCATGGCTGGTTTACTTGACTCAAAGGGAGTCTAATTTAAAGGTTGGGGAGAAGAGGCTAGAAGAGGCCACAACAATTCACAATTTTATGATTTGCGTTATGTTGTCGGATTATAATCATGTTGCTCCTATATTTCCAGTCAAGAACATGAATAGCTCCTTTCTGAGGTCTATCACATAAAATGTCTTAAAATGCTATTTGAGACACGTTATGGTGTTTTGTGTCTGGGCTCGGACAATATTTAATTGTACAGTCTTTAGTTACCTTTGTGGAGTTGCTTTAAAGCCTTGGATCCCTCCCCCATTAAGAAATGGCTGTTTTTCTTGCTCAGCTAAGTTCATCTAATGAAGTGTAATGACCATCTGCCTTCTCGGAACAAGACTCTGAAAAACACTTCTCTGCCCGGAGTCTTGTGTTTGTAACGATCATCCAGAAAGAAGAGTACTTCTTTTTAGTACAATCACCACAGAGTTGCAGACAGTTAAGCCCCGTTTATTCATTTGTGGAAGTCTTACAGTTTCGAGCGAACGTCTTTGGTAAAGCTAGCTCCTGCCCTAAGTTAAAGGTTCCCTGTACCCTATAGGAATCGAAATACACAATGGCGCCCTCAAAAAGGAAGAATGTCTGTCAAGTCACACAAAGATGTCTCTGCCTTTGTACATTTAGAAAGAAATCTCTGGGAATGTTTGGTAAGCTTTGGAATTTATTTGAATGCTGGACACATGGCAAAGCTGTTGCCCTTAGAGATCCAAGTAGTGCGTGAATTAGTAAATGATGCAGGAATCCAGTTCACTACAAGTATGGTCGGTTGTTTAGAAACGTGGCAGCATTTGCAATTAAAGCGTGGAGAAAGAGTTGCTTTCAGGGAAACTGCGCAGGCGTGCAGGACAATAAACCAATATCTGTTGACTGAAGATGATCTGAGTTGGGAAATTCCATACAGATCATCTTGAGTCTAGTGCGTTTAGTTAGTATCCTTAAGTGAGTGATTCCAACTTAGCAGTTGCCAGAACGTGAAAAAAAAAAGTTCTAAAGGTTGTGGGGTCTTACTGGTTTGCCCAGCATGTAAGGAAATGTAAATCTTGAACTGCAAGAACTACCTGAGGGTAAAGGGCAGGACAGCTTAAAGCAATCACAGAAAGATGAGCAAAAAATTTTCGGTTAATGAAATGTGGCACATAGACGTAAATGACACAGGGTTGCCTGCTCTAGGGTTTAATGGCTGGATTTTGTGCCTGCTAATCAGAGTAAGCTGCTACTTGGAGTGCACATCATCTATGTAGCCAAAGAAAGCTTTCACTTAAGAATATAGGATGGATTGAAATTCCCCGGTTCAAAACGCTACATTTAGTTCTGTCGGAAAATTTAGAAGAATAACATAAGCTCTAGGTACTGCGATTTGACAAGACATCAAGCCGATCTCATGTCTCTGTAATTTTCTTGTAAAAGTATCATACAGCCTTGGTATTTATTCATGAGGGTAAATGAAACATTGCTTAATTGCTTAATCAGGTTTACTAATCTGATGTCGATGGCAAAACAAACCTATTTCCAAAGGCTGAGATGCCGAGAAAACTGGCAACTGACAAAACTGCTTGCACTTTTGCTCCAGGCTCCAGGCATTATTTGTCTTTTACACATCCGTGCTTATTTTTTCCGAAATCAACAATAAAGTACCTATACATTTACGTGCCTTGTTTCTCGAAGCCTTAGTTAACCTTTCGAGATTTGATATTTGCAGGCTGCAGAGTCCCAACAAATATTTTATGGGTATTAATGGTATTTTATTGCATCAAGTTGCGGATTGGTTCTCCATCTCACTTTCCTGGGAGGCAGGTATTGGCTTCCGGGCATACAAGATGGGCAAATAAAAGTTGAGTCAGATTTGAGATGCATAATGTCTATTAAGGCATTATCATTATACTCCTCTTACACTTCTTATACGGCCAAGTATTAATTCTCATTGTAGGCTTCAGAATCCCTGAAGTAAGTATTTTATTGCGCCACGGTTTTACTCCATCTCACTCGTTGGAGGCAGGTATTGCTAGTCAGACATGCAGCATGGACAAATAGAGTCCGATTTGAGATGTGTTATGTCTATTGAGGCATTATCATTCTTTTCCTCTTACACTTCAGTACCTCTAGATATTTGGTTGATGTCTGATGCAGAAAATAATTTTTTTGCACCACGAGTTACATTGGTTGTGTTTCATGACGCTTTCCTGCAAGGCTGTGGTTGGCTTTCAGGCATACAGGACGGACATAAGACGGACATTACATTTGAGTCAGATTTAGGATGACTTAATGCTACTAAGGCATTAAAATTTTACTCCTCGTATGCTTCATGAACCTCCAGATAGTTTATTATCTTTGTAGGTAGCACTATCCGGAAATAAAGTACTATTATTATTATTATTATTATTATTATTATTGTTGTTGTTGTTGTTATTGTTATTATTATTATATTTTATTATTGTTTGTTATTATTTTTGTTACTATTGTTGTTAGTATCATTATTATTGTAAATGTATCGTGGAAAAATGGGAAAATAGATTAAGTTTAAAAATAAATACTCATCATTTTTTGCGAGAGAGGATTTGGCCTCATATGCTGTTACGGTAATATCATTGTTTTGATCATGCGCTGCCTTGATAGAGATGCTTAAGTATGCAAGGTCGCATTTCGGTAGATGTTTTTTCATGCTATTCCTCGTGTGCGCAATTTCAATGCTTTTCTGTGATTCTGATAAATTTGCTTTTCTAGTACAAGGAAGCACTGGATTTGGACGAGGCAGCAGTGGGTTCGCCAATGTAGGTCGAGGCTATACTGCAGGTGGCTTCGGTACGGAAAGTGGTCAGAGCAGTGGATTTGGCAGAGGTCGCGGTGGTGGTGGTGGTGGTGGGTTCGGTGGTGGTGGTGGTGGGTTCGGTGGTGGTGGTGGTGGGTTTGGTAATAAAGACAGTGGCTCTACAGGTGAATGGAGTAGTGGCGGCGGCGGTGGATTTGGTGGAGGATTCGGGCAAAGCGGTGGTGGGTTTAACGACGAAGATAGTGGGGGGTTTGGAAGTCAAGGTGGCAGCTCGAGCGCCTTTGGTAGTGGCGGCTCGGGTGGCAGAGGGAGAGGCAGAGGCAGCAATTCCGGAAACAGCTCAGGATGTCGCCGTTGTGGAGAGGATGGTCATTTTGCACGAGATTGTCCAAACAAACCTGCTGGTGGCGGTGGAGCTTGTCACAAGTGCGGCCAGGAGGGGCATTTTGCGCGCGATTGTCCTAATCCGTCCGCAAACGACAGGGGGCCACGTACTTGTCGCACATGTGGAGAGGAGGGTCACATTTCTAGGAATTGTCCCAGTGGTGGAGGCAGCCAAGGCTTCGAAGGCGGATTCGGTTCAGGATTTGGTGCGGGTAGCAGCGAAAGGACGAGCGGAAGTGGTTTCGGCTCTCGGGAGGAAAAGAGTAGTAGTGGGTTTGGCGGAGGTTTCGGTGGGAAGTCCATGGGAGGTTCCAACAGTAGGTCGACTGGTGGTTTTGGGGGTGGTGGATTCGGAGGCGGGGACGATGATGCGGGTGGTGGCGGTGGTGGAGGCAAATCTGATGGCTGTCGAAAATGTGGTGAATCTGGGCATTTTGCTCGCGAGTGCCCGAATGCGCCAAAAAGGGACACGAATTGCCGTAATTGTGGCGAAGAAGGCCATTTTGCTAAAGACTGCACCAAAGAAAAGGTTCTGGATCCAAGCCGACCACCTCCTGTTACATACATACCCCCTGAACCATCAGAAGAAGAAGTTGCAATGTTTCGTACCATCGAGCAAGGGATTAATTTTGATAAGTATGATAATATTCCTGTGCAAGTTACCGGTCACGGAGACATACCGAAGCCCGTTCGTGCGTTTGAAGAGGCAGGCCTGCACGATCAGGTCCTCGAAAACGTGAAGCGTGCGAAATACCAAAAGCCTACCCCTGTTCAGAAGTACGCGATACCGATTGTCTTGGCCGAAAGGGATCTTATGTCGTGTGCGCAAACAGGATCTGGAAAAACAGTACGTGTCGATGGAATTGCACCCTCGGTGCTTGCACCCAGGCACATAGCACTGTATGTGCCCTCATAATATTTAAGAGTTTTTTTTGAGCCCGCACATAGTGTTTGTGTGTGTATTATGCATGCTTTCTGTACAGAAATCGGGCTACACAACAATTTGGTTGCTGCTCCTTCTCTGATTTGGCGCTGTTCTGTTTCTAAGTGGGTCGCTTTTATTGTTTCTTCTATGTAGTTGCGGAAAGTAGTATATTCTTTGTGTATTCTTTATGTATTCTTTTCCGTTCTTGTAGGCGGCGTTCTTGTTGCCCGTGTTAACCGTGATGTCGCGTTACCAGGGCGAACTTACGAGCCGATTGAGCGAGGTGCAGGCTCCGCTTGCCCTCGTCATTGCTCCAACAAGGGAGTTGGCCTGCCAGATCTATAACGATGCTCGGTCCTTTTCCAGTGGCACTGTCTTCCGTCCAGTCGTGGTCTACGGCGGGGTATCAGTGGCGCACCAACTGAATAATATCGGAGGTGGTTGCAATTTACTTATTGGTACCCCCGGTAGATTGAAGGACTTTCTTGGAAAGAGAAAGGTATGCGTGGGCTTTATAAATTTGCCTTTGCCTGGCGTGGCTTGAACATGTGACCGATGCGTTGCCGCTGCGTTCAGTGTGTAGTAGTTATTGTGGAGTCTTACGTATTTATAACTGGCGTTATGAAACCTGTTAGCTTCCCTATCAGATGCTTGACAGCAGGTATGAAGCAATACCGTATTGAAACAAGTCTGAAATGCATCATTTTCCTCGATATCATATGCATATAATAGGATTAAGGTGCTCTGTAACATGCATCGTTGGATTATTCCCTGAGCTTTCTCTAAAGTGAAAATTAAGGTCTCGCAAAATCTCGGAGCAAAAGCATGGAGAGAAATTCTTACTGACCGCGGATTGCCACTGGCGGCCACGAACAGCATTCAAGAAGCCGCATCAACAGAGCCGTTAATTCTTGTAGCTGTTTATCGTTAATTTATCGTTTCTTTTGATCGTGTATTCGCTAGTCTTGTTTGGAAAATGACCTGCGTGTGGTAGGAATCGCATGGGAATGAGTTTGTCGTACCTGTATACGCGCCCGAAAATTCTGTTCTTTAGATTTCGCTCTCCAAGTTGAAATTTCTAATTCTGGATGAGGCAGACCGCATGCTGGACATGGGCTTCATGCCAGATGTGACGGAGATCGTGAACGGTTTCGATATGCCTCGGAAAACAGAACGGCGCACGCTCATGTTCAGTGCCACATTTCCGGAGGAGATTCAGAAGCTCGCCGCGGAGTTCCTGAATGACTATATTTTCCTGACGATCGGCAAAGTAGGTGGCACAAGCGCTGACATAGAGCAGGTTGTTGAAGATGTGCCGGATAGCCAAAAGCGGGACAGGCTCGTGGAAATTTTGAACGAGCAAGGAGTCAACAGAAACCTCGTGTTCGTCCAGTCTAAACGCGCAGCTGACTTCTTAGCCAGCTTCCTGTCACAGAACGGGTTTCCAACTACTAGTATTCACGGGTAAGTATTAAATACCATCTACTAGTATTCACGGGTAACAGCTAAGTATCAGTTACTAGTACTCACGGGTTGGTACTAAGTACCAGCTACTAGTATTCGCGGGTAAGTACTAAGTACCAACTAGTATTCACGGGTAAGTACCAAGTACCAACTACTAGTATTCACGGGTTAGTACTAAGTACCAACTTTTACTATCCAAGGGTAAGTACTAAGGACCATCTACTAATATTCACGGGTTATTACTAAGCCCCTCTTCCAGACTTTATAGTGCTCTATGATGCTCGCGATTATAACGTATCGCTATCCATCTTGTTTTGCCTTACTATAGTGCGAGGTTGTATACTCTTATTGTGTCGTATTGAATTTAGTGCAATCCATGTTTATTGTTTTTCTTCTCAAGTGATCGCTATCAGCAACAGCGGGAGGAGGCGCTCCTCGATTTTCGGAGAGGAACTTGCTCGGTTCTTATCGCGACGGCCGTGGCGGCCCGCGGTCTTGACATTGCCGGTGTGAAGCAAGTGATCAACTACGACCTCCCTTCGGAAATCGACGAGTACGTTCACAGGATCGGTAGAACTGGTCGCATCGGCAACAAGGGAAGGGCAGTGTCTTTCTTCTCGAGAGATCAAGATGTGCAATTGGCTCGTGCGCTCGTGAAAGTTCTGGCAGAGGTGGGTTTTCGTCTACTGAAATTATTAGCTTAGTAAAAATTTTGATTCTATAATTTCTCTTTCTATAAATCTGATTCAATCATTATGTAGTCTCGATAGTAACTGGTAGATAAGTTCGAGTAGCATGACTTGCCTTATTTTTGTCAGAAGAAACTTGCGGAAACTGCATGCTTGCACTTTTTCTGCCTAGGCTGAGCAAGTCGTACCGGATTGGCTCGAAGAAATCGCGGCGACTGCTTTGGGCACTGGCTATGGACCGAAAGGCGGGAAATATGGCGCCATGGACTCCAGGCGGGTAAGTACATTTTAAACTTAATGTTAGTAAGTCTGTGTAAGGTTCTTTTGGTTGCGCGTAAGTGGCAGATGTGCCTGTATTGCTGTAAAGTGTGGGTAAAACGTCGTCTGTGCTGCAAGTGAGACTTCTACATAATTTTCCTGCTGATGGTGCTATGAGATCTATAGTCTAAGAAGAAGCATGTGGTTATTTGATTGTCGTTTATTTTATTTGTTTTAAATGGATTCTTTGATCTATTTTAGACAAACGCGGATTCCAACTTCAAAGTCAGTTCCTACAACGCCGTGGGGACCGAAGATGGCTGGGATACCCGACCATCGGGAGGGAGTCGGAGGGAAGAGTCTAACTTCAGTGGTGGTGGTTTCGGTGGTGCTGGTTTCGGTGGTGGCAAGGCCGTTAACGGTGCCGCAGGTGGCGGTGGAGACGACGAATGGGAGTAAATTGCAGACCAGCTGGTTTTACTCGAAAGTTTTCTCCTACTCATCATCGTCGTGTGGCTTATCTTCGGGTTTTGTTGCTGGTTGGAGTCGTCAGCTTTCCTGCTAATTCTTTGTATCAGGACCTTCGTCTCGGACCCCTCTTCGACTGGCATCTTCGTTTCCATCTTGGACGAAAACTAACTCAAGCTGAAAATTTATGCAATGCTCTTCGATCGACATTCATGCTCATTCCTTGCACTTTCGATTAAGTTACAAGCCTTTGATGTCTTCGGCTGTTGTGTCTTTTTACTCCAGCTGCAAGAACCTGAAAGCTTCTAATTCTTGGTTTGGATCCGGTTTAGGGGAATGTCGCTGGAGGGAGTCTGTGAGGTGAAAGCAAGGATAGATTTCCCGCTAACTATTTGTCGAGTTCGAGTCGATGGCTTGTGTTTTATATTGTATGTCGTGCGCTCCGGCACGGGAAACACGAATGTGACGAGCAATGACACCTGTTCATTTGCCGCAAGGGCCTTTTCTGATGCGAGCTTTTGGGATGTTGGTGCTGTTCTGGGCTTTTTTTGTTTAGTTTAGTCGTGTTTCTAAAAAAGTTTTAAAAACTTTCGGGAGTATTTAATGTCGGGTATATCAACAGAATTTCTTGCTCAGTTGTGGATTTACTTCAAGTTTGCTACTGCTGTGGTAAATGTCGAAGTCGCCGCCGAGGGGGGTAAACCCGCCATTGCGCCACTACCTATAAATTCTAAATGCTGTGCACATGTGTTTGCTGCGGTCAGTCAGTCACCTAATTTAATAATAACGTACGGAAGAGCGTTGGTTCCTTCGGCATGGGTGTGAATCAAACTCTAGTAATCTGAATTTTATCGAGTTCATATTTGAAAGGTTGAATTACACTAGGGAACAACATTTTTGGTACCTGAGATCTATTAGGTGTTCTAAGACCATTTTGACCTGATTCCAAATATGTCATTGAAAATTGTGTATCACGTCAGGTTTTAAAGTTATATAGACATCTTGATTTGCCATTATAACACTTGATGGTCATTAGAAATATAATGTCAATGCTTCTAAGTTTCAATACAATCACTAAAACTTTTAATGTAAATAGAAGAGCAAAAGCAGTACATATGTTCAAATAGATACGAATACATACAGTATCATGTACAAATAACTACAGGCAATCGTAATAGTGCATTTTGAAATCAAAAATGATAACATGATGTTGCTTTTCTTTTGTTCTTAGTGTCACACTCGCGCTGTAATAACCAACAAAAATCGCCCATCCTGTTGCTGACGTACCTCCCTTGATATCCGTTTTCCATCGTTGCTATTTTTTGGTAAAAACGTTTACCCTGTTCGTCGCTGACTGCGCCTAGTGGGAAGAAAATGAGTGGAAAAAAGGGAGTGCAAAAAGTGAATTTTTAAAGACATTCTGTATCCCATATCCTTGCATTTTGTTAGTACTCTTTCAACCAACTCGTCATAGTTCTCAGACCTTTGGTTTCCCAAAAAGTTAGAAACCACAGCCACTAATGCTGCCAACTGAGCAGGCTGCAGCTGTGTCTTGAAGGTGGGATCACGAATGACTTCATGAATTTGAGGTCCGGTTAACACACCCGCACTTATTTTCGCTGGTGTAAGAGTGCTCTTGAACTTCTCTTGAAGATAAGCGAAGCCACCCGAATCCTTGTCCAGAGCCTTCACAAATTTTTTGAACAGTCCACGCTTTATATGAAGAGGGGGAAGCAGTATTTCGGTAGGATCAACAAGAGACTCGTCGTACATTGCATCTGCTAGGTACATGATCAGTTCTCGCTGGCCAGTCTTCAACTGTGTAATGATTTTCGTCGTCACGGCTGTTTTATAGACAAAGAAACCAGATGAACTTTGTTTATCCCAGCTGCAATTCAAGAAAAAGAGACGCTACATTTAGAACCCCAAAGAGGCACCAGTTATGATCTCTATACTTGATAACGTTGAGAAGCAACTTCATAGAATCATATGTTGAGATATGTCTTATGTAATCCGACTGCATGTGCTACTGGAACTGCTTTAAGACTAACTTTACTTGAGTCTACAAACAGACGCCAGTCTCCTGAAGCATACTCACAGTCCAGTTCTTTCATTAAACCGTTAATGTCAGTACAATAACATATACACTGTCATTCTTGCCATAGAATTTAGCAAGCTGTACATGCCTACCACGAAAATGTGAAATTCTTGTTTCGCTTTGTAACAAATTCCATTGTTGTAAACGAGATCCAAGGTTAACTCCAGATCCCACACTAAGTCGTTCAATTCAGCTTGGTCAATAAGACGAGGTATCTTTTTCATCATCTATAGGTTCGTATGAGTCACTCTCCTGTGACTTTCCCACTCATCATCGTCGCTTTCGGTATCAAGGCACAGTGGAGGATTGGGAACTGGATTTTTTTCATCGTGTGGAACAGGTTTCAAGGCAGAGCTACAATTTGGATAACGAATTGCTGATTTGTTTTTCTTGGAGTATCCAGCAATATATGTCATGCAGAAGTAGCAGTCCCAATGATGATCTCTTGGCTCTCGCCAGTGGTACCGCGAACGCCATAGACTTCTTTTTTGCCATTTAGCCACCGGAGGAGCCCCACATAACAAACACTGCAGCAAATATGTGGCGACCAGGTTATGTCTTAATCACATACTTTGACGCCGAAGTATTGATGATAGGCAACCTTCACTTTTCCTGTAAGTTGTTTCCGCTGACCACCGGGCGTAAAATGTTCACAGATATAACAAAAATAGTCTGGATGATTCACGCCACCCCTTTTAACTTTCTTCACATTGTTTCACAAAAATGTTACACAATCAGTCTAAAATAAAAAGGCCTTTCTTTCTTGTTGAAGGAAGATCAAATAATTGCAGTGCGTTGTCCAATCTTTTCGAACGTCTTGTAGACTATTGGTTATTTCTGCGATGAGAAAATTTGGGCAGAGTTTAAGGATATGGATACTTGGCTACCAAACATGCTTAGAAAATGCCAATATTATGCAACCGCTGACCAACTAAAAGTGCAATCAAATACTCGCAGTTTGGATTTGCACGAGCATCAGATGTTGAGAGCTCGAACTATGGCTTCGCAACTGTTTGGTAAAAAAAAAAAAAGATTAGAAAATCTTTTGTTTGTCAATCTCTGTGCTGCTCCAAGTAAAAAAAAAAAAAAATTTCAGTATAGACCCCTTGAAACAGTTCAATTTGAAAATGAAACCATGAAGATAGATAGGAATCGTCGGGCAATATTTTGAGAAAACTAAAACGAAATCTTGCAATACAGTCCTATAGGTCGGTTGGTACGTAAACGATCGGTCATGGCCTGAAATTTCCGAGTTAGCGTGCATGTTGGAAAAGCCTGGTTCTCACTTGCAGGCGCTGCCAACATGACTTGTTGAACAACCCGGCAGCGGAGCGATGGCGAATAGGATGTAAACATTAAGACTAAATATTTACCTCCGCGGTCTGGAGCTTGATTCATACCTAATTATACAGAGTAACGAAACTATATACTAATTTGTCTTTCAAAAAAATTCTCTTTTCTCAAGAAAACTAAAGAAAGTTATGGGAATTGATTTCTAGTGCTTGTTTCAAATGAATCCCTTGTCGTATTTATCAAAGTTTCTACGAGACTTAAGAAAATCACGTGTGAATTTGCAATACTTCAAACAAGTAAATAAAACAAACAAAAAAAAAAAACGCTTGAAAGAAATATACTGTGCGCTGACATGACTACGTACCACTTGCGTTCGCATACATATCGGAGGCGCAAACGCTTCATAAGATTATATATTTTTGAAGTTCTTATGAAAGTAGGATATGCCAAAGAGGAACGCTATAAGAACAAAACTTGAGAAGTGCACCCTGTTAGCGTGATGGAAAAATAGAGAGAAGCTTAAATCTGCGGAATAGGCAGAGTGTTGCAAACAAGCTCTGCCTGTAAGAACAAGAAAAGCTGTAACAAGAGCTAGGCTTAAGGCAGACAAGTAGTGAGTGAAATGATTACATAGCAGAAAGGCATATTTACATGGTAACTCAGGTTTAAAAAATTCAATCTAATGGCAGTAAGTACAGTCAACAGCTCCGTAACCATCTAGAAGAGCCATAAAGAAAGGGAAGATTATCAATCACAGATAGAAACCAAATATGTGTTATTTGTGTAATGCTCTTGACCAGATGACCACGATGCCCCAAAATGTATGTTGTAGATCGACTTACTAATTCAAAGGATGCCACAATGTTTGTTTTGGTTCAGCTTTTTATGCGAAGCGGAGTAGCGTTTTTTTAAGCAACAGTTTAATATTTCTATTCTTTAGTAGTGAGAGCATGTAAAGAGAGACAAGTAACAACATCAGCCAAGCAAAATGAAATTTCATTTCACTTCTTCGGCTTTGCTTCAGCATTTTGTTTTCAACTGCTTCCTGTCTACTATAATAAGTAAAATAAAGCAACGCATTCTCACCCACGGGAGTCAAAAATTACTCCTCTCCGGAATCCAGTCCAGTTGTGGTTAACTACATAGTTTATTTATCGTGGTTTACGTCCTGCGCGCGTTTAGCAACAGCTAGTGCACGCGCTTCTTACGTTCTCCGTGTGCCTTCCTGTCATCCTGTCATATATTCTTGTTTACCTGCAATTACACATCTGCCAAATATGTGTCGTAAATTTGCTCTCATGGTCGCAAAGCTCATTCAAATAAGCACACTGTTGTAAGTAAAATTACTCAGTTACATGCTAAGGGTAAGCTCGATTTCCACTTTGATGCAATGAATCTGCCACTTGCACATCCTTGTCATAAGACGCTTTTGAAAACGTAGGCGTGACTGAGAAGTTTTGGCATAGATTGATGAATTCTCCCTAAAGCTAGATGGTGAGTTTACACTGTTCCGAGCAATCAAGAATGCGAACAAGAAGCTGACGAGCTGCCAGATTGCGATTGAATTCATCAATCTATGCCAAAACTTCTCAGTCACACTTGCACATACTTGGAGAAAAATGTTGACCTTCCTGTTAGTAAGGCAAGCAAGTGAAGTAGATACGATTTTCTAGAACCTCTATAACACATTCGTTAACCTCAACAGAAGATCAATTTGCCGGAGAAAGCGTTGGCTTGCCTTTGGGAGTTGTCTTATGAAATATATGGAAATTCAAGAAAACGGATAGACAAAAACATGCGATGGTTTGGGCAAAGGGTCCTTTACATTGAATACCTGTTTTGCTGGAATAATATGTTGGAGTTTGTCTCGTTAGTGCCACCAAGTTGGAATTTCAAATAAAAGTGCATGCTGGAAGATAATTGGAAGCTACAATTTCATGATGCACTACTCGACAACAGGCAACTTGTGCTTTTCGATAATGTTGAATTGCGTTCTAAAGACGACATTTACCAGCTCGTTCAAGCGTGGACACTATTAAAAAACAACAACAACAACAACAAAAAAAAAACAAACAAACAAAGGCTTATTTAAGTATGTTCGCCCCTTTGTGTATTCAATTAATAGCAAGTGGCAAGGTTTTGACACCGATGACGTCAGTAATTAATTAATCATGGTGTCTAAATTAATCAACATAAGTTATCAGCAGTGACTTCTTTTCTTCAGCTACCTTGAGCGCGAGCCCAAAGTGTTCAATTCAGAGTTTCTCAATGGTAAGAACTGTTTAAAGGTTTCGGTAATTGCGCAGCGAGGTATCCAATGGTTCTGTGGTACTGAAGCATTTATGCCTCGCATTGATACTAAATTTGCTTAAAAAGAGCTATTCTATGCACGAGCCCTTTGTTTTGGTCACTTATTTAGGGAAGCTTCCTCAGATTCTATCGGCGTTGCAAGTGGACGCTCGTGATTTCTAGCTTGCTTGACTTTGGTATTGTATCTTATTGTTCTGTAGTTTCCTGCCTAGTTTAACTTCTTCCCTATGCTGTCATAGGATGAACCCTTTGAGTCGCATGGATGTACATCAATTTCCTATAGACCAACCGCACGAGTTTCAGCTCTACTAGCGCTGTCATAATGTGAGTCATGAAATATGTGTCATTTGTGCTTCATGAAAAAGCCTATTGCTTTCTCGGAGAACCAATGGATCTGAACTATGATCTTGACTAAAATCAGTTTCTTGTTTGTGTGAGCGTATCCTTTGTTACGAATAACGTATTGTTTGATTGTTCTATATTGTGAATATATGGGAGGACGGGAAAAAACGAACTAACTTGATGTTTAGCGTCTCCTGAGATTGATAGGTGCGGCTTTTACAAAGCCACGGTTGAATATGACAAGCTCAAAGCAGGTTTATCGACACTGCATTCACGAGGAGCTCTAGCGCAGGACACAAGAAGATCTGGTCGTTCCCTGTTTGTTTTATTGGATTGCTGAGTCTTAGTGTTACCAAATATTTTCCTAAATTTTGTTCGCTGTAGGTTTTATTCTATTCACGGAATATTGTGTTGAAGGGATTTCGTAATTATTTTTGGTCTGTTTACGTTGGGTATGGAGCTTCCATTGCTCATGGCCTTGCTTGTAAATCAATATTGAATGAATGACAGAGGCCCTTATGTGGTAGAGTGCTTTGTTACATATAAAAAGGCTGTTATTGAATAATAGTTCTGCCAATCGTCTTTTGGGTGACACAATAGATAGGTTAAAGTACCACCACACATGTAAATATTAGGCATTTGTGCATGAACTTAACATTCTAAGTGTGTCTGTAGTCTGCATCCTTGCGTATATTTCAAGGAAAAGATTAGTAAAGCTAGTTACAATCTCATTGTTCTTCCTTCTGGAATTCCTTGTACAGCTGCCACAAGTTGGACTCGGCACGATTATCTAAACTGGAGTTAAAACAAACCCTTAGAAAACTGATTATTACAACATACTTAGTCCATTAAATAAGCATGAATATTTGAATGGTATTATATAGTGCAGCTTGCCCATACACAAGGCAGTCACCATGCGTGTACACACGCACACACACACACAACACATGCATACACACATGCACACAAATGCAGATCATGAATCCAAGTAACTCATTATAATCTTGGTTACAAATCCTAGAAAAGTGCCTGATTAATTGATTGGCATCACATCGCACTAGCTTAAATGCTAATTTTAGTAAGTTAGCTTTTTATTGTGATAGTGCTTACTTACTTCCTTTTGATCTACCCTTGCATATTCATGAGAGAAAGGCTTGATTGTTTGTTTTTGTTGTTGTGTTCTTGTTGGTAGTCGGCTAGTTTCTATTCTCAAGCAAGTTTGGACCAAATTTTATCATTATCGACTGACAGAAGCAAGCTTAAACTTTCAAAAATTTAAAAAATTTGCCGATTGCCAAAGGAAATAGCTGCATTGTTCCTTGTCTTCATTATCTGCATTGTCTGCATAGTCTGTGTTATCTGTGACATATATGCTGATATTTCTTTAAATGAGATCTTTGATATGCTGTTAAGGTTGCCATCACTATCTTTTACCATTGTAGGCAGTTGCTGCCAGAAAGTTTTAATGTGTTTTCTCTGAACATGTCTGGTTAAATAACTGCATTCTTTCTATGCCTTTTCTACCATTTGTGCATTGATAACTTTGTCTATTCAATGCAGCATGTGATGTTGCACTTGTCGTGCGTTTATATGTAAATGTGAAGGATCCAAATATTCAATTCACTTTGTAGCCTGAGGTAAATGGAACGCTATTTTAATTGGAGGTGCTGGTAGACGGCTTTGATTATAAGAGCTTCCTAACTTCTTTTTGTTTTACCTATAGTGGATTTGCATAGATGGTTGGTTTAATGAAGACACAAAGTGAGCTTGATAAATTCATGAGATCATGACTTGGATTTCACGTTTTATAGATGTGTGTGTTTATTTATTGTATTTGTACATTTCATACAAGTTTGGTATTATGAGCACTCTACTTAAAAACTACCAGTTCCTGGTTTGGATTCCAAAATGATGTTAATAAATCCACCTATACTTTTATGATAAACCTGTAACCTGAGTTCTTAGTTAGAGGATGTGTTAAGTCCTTTCTTCAAAAGGAAGTATGTAATATTATAAAAAAATTATAAATATATGATGGCAATGTAATTATATATAATTTATAATATAAGAATATATAATATTAAAATGTATAATAATCTTATATAAACTCTTGTGTGTGGGCTTTATATCTGACCTCACTAGCAAGACAGTTGTAGCCTTTTTTTGGTGACTATTAGGCTGTTAATGTATGTATTTATTTGTACGTAAGTTCCAAGGACTGCCTTCTTGAATGCTTTACATCAGGTGTTGTCTTTGTACTTGCGGTGGATATAACGTCAGTTAGATTGGAGATCACCAGACCCTTAGCGCCCCAGGGCAAAAAGCCTTTAGGCAAGGACAAAGCCTTGCATTCGTGGAAACTGTTGCTGGGGAGTAGTTGCAAGTGTAGTGTTTTTTTAGTTACGATTAAACACCTACTGACTTTTAAAGAAAATTGAAAGAGGCTACTTGCATCCACTGGGACAGTGTGAAACTTAAACCCTTTTAACGACCTGATCCTAGCTACATCTGTTTATGTTATGTTTTCTTCTTGCCTTTTTTCCTTCTTCTGATCTCTTTCCTTTCTGGTTCTTATTGCCATGCAACAATAGTAATTTTCTTGGTTCCAATTGAACCTTGTTTTCTTCTTGGCAGTTCATTAACTATGTTAAATTTTTATAATAACCTTGCATGTTGTGTGTGTAGTGTTGGGTTTGTTTTCTTTTTATTTTACAATTGTTTAATCCCTGAGTGATTGGTGTTTTTACACCTGTGTGCTTATAAATGTGTGTGTAATCACTGAATGATTGGTGTTTTCATGCCTGTTGCTTATAAATGTTGTGTTGCAGGTTGTTTGGTGTAAAATGATGACAATTTTTTTGTCAAATATGTGCCTAAAATTCCATTGAGTTGCATTTTTTCTCAAGATTTAATGCCATTGTTTTCATTACACTCTGAATCTAGTTCATGTTTTGGATTTTTTTCGGTCTAAACATTGCTAGCATTAGACACTTTTGCAATTCTCTGTTCCCTTTGGTTGCCCTGAATAGGTGATCCAATTCCATGCAAGACTGTTGTTGTTAGATACGAGATTAGCCTCTAGAAAAGGAAAACAGCTACAAAATCAGTTTGCTACAGTCTATGTGCAATGGAGACTAACATACTCTTACAGAACATTGTGGGACATGTGTTATTCATGTGGCTTTTGGCAATTAGTGTTCTATGTGTTAGTAAACAAAGTCTGCATAATTTCTGAAAAAAAAATTCCTTTTAGAATATTAATTTGGGAAACCATTTTATTCTTTTAACCCACTAAACTAAAAGAATTGGGTCACTGGCCTTAAACAAAACTAATACCTGAAATGTGCTGGTTAAGCCATATAGAGTATGTATATGGCTTGCTTTCTGAAACAAAGCAATTTCAGTGTACTGCTTGAGAACAGAATTTTAATTGTGACGCAAATTATTGTCGGTTTCCTCTTGTATTCACCTATTCATGGCCTAATATCTGTTATGGTCCTTCACATGTTAAGCCTGCATTAGTGACTTACGAAGAGACTGTATACTGTATGTTGGTATAGCCTAGGTTGATTCTCTTGTTAATTTGTTCCAGTTGCAGATGTTTGATGGCCATTAAAGGCCTTGAAAATAGCTTGAATGTGCCCAGTGTTTTTGCTCTTTCTAAATTATGTTAAGGTGGTGAACTTGCTGTACTTTGTAGAATTTTTTTGTGGATGTTGACTTGTGTAATTTATTTGCAAAGTGTGTGCAAGCTAAGGTATATGCCCATTTCAAGCAAAACTTAAAATTATGCTTCATACTGCTGAGTATTCCATTTTGTGCAATAAGGCTTTAAATTATTGATATGTGTAGCTTTTAATAGTGAGGCAGCACTTGACAGAGAAGTTTCA
Source organism: Craspedacusta sowerbii (assembly GCA_003687565.2). Lineage (NCBI taxonomy): Eukaryota > Metazoa > Cnidaria > Hydrozoa > Limnomedusae > Olindiidae > Craspedacusta > Craspedacusta sowerbii. Next base: position 61,767 of record QQSS02000005.1, on the reverse strand, counting down.
GATGCAATAAATTGTAAAAGCAGGAGAAGGAGTTATCCTGCAGGGAGAGGTCCGGTTTGAATGGGATCCTGAAAGTTGTGCCATATATAGTTGGGTGTTAAAGCCCAGGTGATACCAGTTGTTCAAATCGGACTGATCATGTCAACTATTACAGCCAGTGTTCCACAGTTTCTTCATGACTGTGCAAGAGATTTATCTTCTGAGAGGAAGGTTCCGCCAGCCAGAATGGCTCAATTTAAGAATCTGGTTTGCAGTATGGAAGAGGTAAGTTAAGTACTAGCATCATAGGATACGAGCTATCTAGTTTTGAAAATGTAGATTTGCTTGAAAGATTTTTATTGCTTCATCTGCTTTGTAGTGCATATTAGTTGATTCATTAATGATTATGGCACAGTTGTCAATGTATTTGCAGTAGCAAGACTCTGTTCTTACTTAACCTGAGGATTCAGGCCTACTAGTACCATAATGCTTTGCTACTGCATTGGAATTGATTGTGAATCGCGAAGTGAAAACCATATTGACATAACTGTGGCAGCACTTCTTGATGCATCCTGGGTGCTTTCTTAGCAAGGGCTGGTGCTGGTCCATGGTGCAGCATGGAATGTGACAGTGTAGCAGATCACATAAGTATTGAATGCTTCATTGATTTAACATCTGCAGGACCAGTAATAAAATTGATATTGGCTAACTAGTTAATTGCTCATCATTTCCACTAGTTCTTTCAAAAACAAGCAGCGACTTCCAGAGTTAGTTTTGTGATTTCAATAAGTTTTCATAAATTTCATAAATTTGAATTTTCAAAAAGCCAGGCTCTGTTACTTGTTTCTGGTATAAAGAGTTTCCCTTCGGTGTTGATGTGTTAGCCCATAGTTTTTTTTGCGTCCTTTAGTAGCCCACTGGGCTCTTTTGGTCTACAGTGTATGCACATGGTGCTCCTAGTTTGCTTCTTGATTTTTGTAAGAGGATCATTTTTGAAGAAATTTTGGAATATCTTGTCTTCGTAAGCAATCTACTTGCTATGAGGGCCCGGTATCCATGTTTACTTATACCACTTTTATCAGGCACTTCGGGGTCTAGGAACTCACTGTATGTATGTAGTGCTTAGTAAATGAATCCTTGACACTTGGAATATGGAACCTAATGTCAGCATGAGCTTTGCCGTGAATGTGTCAGTTAGATTTCCTTCTGTAGTATGTTGCAGTTCATTCGTTTATATGATAGAGTGAGTTTCTGGATTGAACTTGTTGTATTCCTTGGAAGCCTGATCACTTTTTTGCATGGCATGACTCTGCGTTTTGGTTGTTGGCTTGTATGAAAAAGAACTGAAGTAAATTGTGATATTCTACGGATTTCATTAGGTTTTCCATCTTTTTAGCTCCTAGAATCAGATAGAGCTGCTGCTCAAAAATTTAAGAAGTCTGTGAAGTCTCTGCACAACTCATCTCAGTGTATGTGCATAATGTTAAGTAATTGCTTGTGGTGAACTATTTTCTAATGCTTTTTTCAGTAGGCAGGCTGATGAATTTTCAATTTCCATGTAATTTCAATATTGTCTGCAGCTATAAAGAATTCTACCACGTTTCAGGTATTTGCTTGAATGCCTGAGAAAATGTTGTCCCAAATTTCTTGTACTGAAGTGAATTTATTTGCTAATGCTTCGAAACGAAGTTTATGTGGCATTTTTTTTTTCGATTGCTTATAATCAATGCTTGGTATTGAAATGCATGAGATTCAAACTTCGTTTTGGATACCTTTTTATGACATACCACTTCGCAGTCGGAATGTAGTTCGGCTTTCTAATGCTTAGCTTTGAAAGCTTGGGTTTTGGGAAAATTTTTTTTTAGGCTTGGTTACTGATCAACTTCAATATGCGGAAAATATGGAAAGACTTGGTTCTATTGCTTTATCACGAGAAGCTGAAACTGGTATAGGTGAGGGAAGTTCTTTTCTGGTCTTCCTGTTTATCTGGCGTAATTTGCCTTCAGAAAATTTTGGCAGATTTAACGTGCATGGCGGATTAACTGTACGTTCGTGTACAGAACGAAAGAGCTATGTGCTTGGCAGATGATGTTGTGCGATTTTTGATTACTCAGCACTGATGCTGTTTTTTCTTTAGCATGGCGGTTGATGTATGCAGTTAGCTGTGTTAGTTATAATAAATTTTACTTCACGCTGTTGCGTTCGTAACAGGATGCTTGTTGGCTAACGGGGTCGCCCTATTAGGAAAACGCAGTTATTTTGGTCTAGGTCGAACTTTCATGGCCCTCTTCTACTGTTTATATTGATCAGCTGATCCTTTTGTTAGCAGAATCAACATGCTGGTTCAATTCTGGAATCTGTTCATGGGCTTAGTGCATTCCTTCTTTTCAATGTTATAAAATTGACACTTGTAAGGGGACGAAAAAGATTAATTTAAATTACGGCAACTCACATGGATTATATATATATATATATATATATATATATATATATATATATATATATA
>QQSS02000005.1:7094-18983 GCA_003687565.2 Craspedacusta sowerbii | reverse complement strand
ACTATGTATGATCAAAACATGAGAGAATCATCCAATCTGGAAGTCTCCAGGCCTTTCCCCTATACAGGAAAACACTCTTACAATTAATGATCATAAAAACTCTTAAAATAAATGATCATATTTTTATGACAAACGGCCTATTAGTTCATTAATGGATAAACAGAAAACTGCCAAGCCATTCAATGACTTCTTTTCTTTCAAGAAAACTATGTATGATCAAAACATGAGAGAATCATCCAATCTGGAAGTCTCCAGGCCTTTCCCCTATACAGGAAAACACTCATACAATTAATGATCATAAAAACTCGTAAAATTAATGATCAAAATTTTATGACAAACGGTCTATTAGTTCACCAATGGATAAACAGAAAACTGCCAAGCCATTTCAATGACTTCTTTTCTTTCAAGAAAACTATGTATGATCAAAACATGAGAGAATCATCCAATCTGGAAGTCTCGAGGCCTTTCAACAGCAGCAAAAAGTATGGAGATAACTCGATAACAAGTAAATGTATTGCTGACTGGAATCATTTAGTTGCCAAACACCATGGGCTCAATCTCACATCTCTAAGTGAGGCACAATTCAGGGATTTGATTAAAAGGTGCACCAATAAACTCCTATAAATAAAGCACAAAACTTGCACCACCCAAAATGACCCTAAAGCGGAACTGAACTCAATATCTCGTTTGAACATCCTAAAGAAGCAGGTAAATTTATGTCAAATAAGAATGAATATAATTGCCTACAATATCAGATTGAGTAAGGTAGCCACTACTAGAATAGGTTATCCTAATTAGAGGCTTCCTGCACAATACCAGGCCACAGTCATAAGACCACGCCAAAGCATAAAAATGTATTTATATTTTGTTTTGTTTTATCGGAGCTGCATTGGCTACGGTTTGGTGTGTTACGAAAAATACATTGATTGATTGATTGACTGATTGATTGATTCATTGATTGACTGATCGCCTAAAACGCCCACTTATGCTGCTTAAAGCATACTTTGAACAAAGTAGTAACCATAAAAGCTGTACAACTGCTAACAAGAACATAGGACTGCCAAGCAGAGCGAAGAAGAAAAGGCAGAAGGACCAACTTTCACTGAAATTGCTTTCTCTCCTCGGTCACAGCGTTGGTAATAAGGAAGTCTTCTAAGAAAGAGGCTCTTAGAGATTTCTCCACGATGCAAGACGCACATATAAAATGTATAGACAGACCAATATTTATTGACTTTCGAAATAAAGAACATAACTAACTGCCAAATCATTTATTCATGAGCAGTGATGAGTGAGAGCAAGCCAAGGCAAAAGAAGACATGATTTGACAGCAAGTGAGCTTCAACGATCGTGGTGCGTGCGAACGTAAGCATGAAGTGTGGGCCGGGTGAGCAAGGCTACCATTTACATCCAAGGAGCAACATCAATCTAGAGGCCTCGGATAATATGGAATATTCCAGTCTTAGAATCCACGATGAAAAATTCATATTATGCTCTTAAACTCGAGTTTGAATCAAATAATCGGCAACTCCTGGAAACGCCAGTCGCGTTAAGAAAGCACATCTCAACTTACTTGTTACATATCTCCGGATTAGATAAACTCGCCTCAAGGCAAGCGAAGCCAAACGAGCGAAAGAAACAGTTTCCATCACCACGGGTCTTCCTGATTCTAGAATACCTCTTGAATAAGTCCTAAACCACATTTAAAAAAAAACACAATCCGCATACTAATATATTCCATAAACTATCATAGGAACATTAAATCTCGCGCTTCACGACAACACAACATGTCTTTGCCTAGGTTACGAGCCTACCGAAAAGTATGATCCTCTGAGCATAAATATTCAGGGAGAACATGGCAAATTAAAACGCAAATCCAGCATGCTGCCAAAAGTTATACATGGCAAATGAGAAATTATATTATATTAGACTGACGCTAACTCCTGCCAACATGGATTCCATGATTTAGATTCAAAATGTATTTACCCATAAGGATAAGATACCCAGACTTCTCCTTTAGACAAATGTGTAAAAACACCTCGTGCGGAATCTCTTCGAGAAAAACTTAGCTTTATCATAAAATTGTTTCAGATTGACGCGGCTAAATGTGGAATACTTATGTGACCGACCGCTTCAATTCCTAATCGAAGACGCACCAAAAAATTATCAATGCAAAAAAACCCTTCCCATACGAATCCCAAAACCCAAACACAAGTGCCCTTAAAAACAATCTACATGTAAAAGTACGAGCTGGATAACACTAAGCAGTATCGATCTCAGTAGACTAGCCGCAGTCGAGCATATTGCGTTGATAAACGAAATGCAACTTAAACTAAACACGACCCAGTTACCTATTCCATATTTGATGCCTAACAGAAGCAAGCTGCTAACGCTTTAAAGGCAATAAGCCTTGCGGAAATCATAGTTACAAGCCATAATTTTAAAAAGCTTCTCTGAAAGCACTGATGAAAAATGCCGACATTAACAAGCAAAGCCATACATGAACTGGAAGTGCAAGACTATACGGAAAGAACTCACTTTTAACTTCGCCTGATACACCACATCGTTTGGGCTGTACTCGCGACTCAAAACAGTGACATCCTCAGGATGGCTCACAAGAGACGACCCCGAGGCAACCTGTACAAAATAAATTCTATAAAGAACATTTCCACACCAAAGATCAAGAGCAAATACACAACGAATTAATTACTGGCAAGCATGCACGTTCTTTCAGTAGTCAGTTTTGATTTGCCCCCGTGCATAGAGCGCATGGACCAAGAAAATTCTTGTGCACGGCAATTAAGGAAACATGTAATTCCTTCTAAAAAAAAAATAGCAAGAAGCGCTTGCTCATAGCACACAAGACACACTATTGACAGCATACTTCACTTTGAATTTCGTTCACTTGCTCTATAATCGCTTGATCGAAATTTTCTAAAACGTAAACCAACATAATATGGCTTTTAAAACAGTGCCTGGCGCTCAGCCATACAGCTGTCATTACCAAACCAGCAACCAAGTAAGAACAAAGACATGGAGAAGACGAATACAACACAAAAAAATACTGCCTCAATACGACCTTTAAGCCACTCGCCAAGGAAGGGCATTTTCAAAGTTTTAGGTTGACATTTCCTAGGTAGTTCTAAATGCTTTAACTGCAACTAAAATGACATTCTTTGTACTACAGGCACATCCATTAACACCAAATACACCTTTCACTTGTGAAATATTGATAATACAGACACAAAGCAATTTATATACCACAATGCTATGCGTCTTTGCTTCTAGGCTGGCTACAATAGGTGTATTAAAAAACTCCTAAATATTAGTTCGCTTTCAATTGACCATACCAATACGTTGCAATTTGACGCAGCCTTATCTCCAGTCATAAAGCGTTGGTTTTCTATGGCATCTTAATGAGTAAGTACTGCATCACCATAGAAAATCGTAAATAATAGTCGATGCCCATTAGGATGTGAAGAAATCAGAGGGTGGGCAGTTTTTTCCCCGTTCCTACAAGTCTCCAACGAAATCGCTCGAGATAAGCAAAATGTGCTAAATATAAGAACTGGGGTTTTCCCCTTTTTGGAAATTTGCATCCGCAAAATCTAGAGTGTAAGACAGACCTTCCTCCCGGCAAAGTCGTTTATATACATTTCGAGCAAATATTTTATAGCTTTGTATAGATTCAACTCCCTCCATATTTACCCGCTTGGTTATCTCGCCATCAGGAACACCTGCATCTTTATGCAGGAGATAACTCTCACTACCAACTAGGTCTGAAAGCCTTTGGGTTCCTCAAACTCTGTAAGTTTCTTCGTGACTGTATTCTTTTCCACTTCAATCTCTTCATCAGCTCAAGTAAGTAATATTAGCTTTTTTGCCAGATACCAAGTGCTTTACTCGTACCTTTAAATATTCCCGCTCCTAGCGGCGGGTATGCCTCCTCGTTGGCAAATGTCTGCTTGAACGCTTCAAAATCATTTGCAGGAGCCATCACTATAATGGAGAATTTAAGAAACTATGGGGCAAAAACATGTAAAGATTAAGAACGATGCCTTCTTAGCGGCGTCCTTCTCCTCTTCATTCATGATACTAGTAATATCGGCGGTCAACTGAAGGGTCAGAATACAGATTCTGCCGACCATGAAACTGACCTCTCGGCGGGCACCAGGCTGATGAACCATAAAGCCGGGCACATCTCCGCGTTGATAGTAAGCATACACGCTCGCACAGCTTTCTGTAGTCACCACCGTTAACATGCCCGGAGATAAAGAGCACAAAGAGTCTTCCATATTCTAAGACACACTTTGCTATGTTGTGTAAAGGAAATCCATTCGAATGAATCCTAGTTGAATTTAGGCACTTCTCCATTTCGCCTACTGCATCTTTATGGAAGGCCAACTCTTCTGTAGATTTGCAATGCAACAACCTCCTGCGCCTCTTTGTTTCTTTTCCTATCCAGGCCTCCATCAAGTGCGAAAAGTGGACATCCATCGCACGCCTTCTACACACAGAGCTGAGGAAGAGGGACATCTAGAATGGTTGAGACAAACTAAATCGAACCAGTAAATCCTCCTGGTATTTGAAATCGTTGTATCACAACATACAGGAAATATTTGGTCTACTACTTCATAGTATTCAAAAAGTTGCAGCATTTTTTTAACTTGATCCTTTGGAGCTTATAGCTTGCACAACACAATGCAGAACATTGTCATCTTATTCCAAATATAATGAGATAACGCCGACAACGATTCTTTCAACCTTTACGGTGATTTTCAGAACTTCCTCTACATCCTTCACTAGCGTTCCATTATAATGAATGCGCCTTTTTCCTGTCAAAGCCTCCTTGATATCTTCCTTGAACTGGTCTCCCAATTCTTCAAGTTTTCGGAAGAACAGTATAACTTGAGGGATACCATTCAATCAGATCTTCATGGCTGATGCAGACCAAACATAAACATGATACGAATAGTAAGAAAATTTTAAGGTAATTTGATTGATTCACAAAAATTACTTGTCTTTGAATACATTACTTGCTGATATCAAATCTTAATGAGAACGAAAAATACCACCAACCTTATTTGCAGAGGGGGTAAATCTCTCATTCACACCCTCTCCAGTCTCATCTATCAACTTATCTGATAAATCATCTAAAATTTTAAACTCTTACTCATGATCTGAGTTGACTGAGATTGTATCGTGATGCTCAGTATTAGGAGCAGATTGGTGCTGACAGCTGAATTTCTCCAATCTATAAAGTCACTTGCATCTATTTGCAACTGCTGCTTCTAGGTCGTGATCAATCTCAGCTTAGATATACATTTACCTTTCTCCTTGTTCGGCGACACTGCAAATACCTTCCTCTACTCCACTCAAGGCTGTTTCAAAACTGCCAGTTGTTAAAAGTACACTACGGAATGGGTTACATTACCAAGGTTATGTAGGACCACAAGTTACTAAACATTTTCATTACATAGCACAATAACTGACATAAACTTGGCTACATACCAAGAACACTACTCGCATGAACTTGATAGCATATCTAATGCGCAAAGTCGCTTCCCCCCAATAAGTGACACAAAAATAAGCTTTGAGATTGGTACTTTGTTAGACGAATAAAATATAAAAATTAAACGAAGCGCAAAATTAAAAAACTTGATATTTAACATTCTTATGACTATATTTATATTTATACATTTATGACTATATTTATGACTATATTTATATATTTACTTATATATATATAATTTACCTTAAAACCATACTTAAATTATTAAAAGATTTCACTCAATGGTTAAGAAATTTGTATAAAACCTGTCAAAAATTCACTGAAACTAGGTTTTTCAGATTTTACATCTAGCTGAAGATAGCATCTTTGAGCACTTTAATCACAATATTTGGACTAAGGGTATCAAAGGGAATGGGAAAAACCAGGGCACCCAAAAACTTTAAAATTTTGGACACCCTTATGCCCATGGATAGCTGATGTCTGGCAGGCTTTTTAGATTCCATGAATTGAGGTAGATTTGACAAAAAAGCATAAGTCATTGCAATCTAAAAATGAAAATAGCTTATTGCTAGACATAAGAAATACCGGCATACTAAACCAGCTCATTTAAGATTTCAAATTCCGAAGCCACAATAACATGTACATGTGACTCCAACTGTTCATGCAAACAACCACAATTACATTCTGCTATTAAAACAGCTGGTCAGGTAACCCTTCTTAATTTAGTTAAAATTCGTTAAATAGTATTATGTAGTGGGGAAATACGATTAACTTCTTGACAGCCTTACTACAAGGTCTAAACTTTCTATTGCTTTTCCAAGACAAATCTCAAAGTGAGGACATAATCTTTACTAGAAGGTCACTATTAACCACTTAGTAACAAATTCAATGACAAACAAAAAATGCAAGATCTTCAAATTTAAACACAGCTGTTTCATGCTCCCTCATAATAACTTGAATTTCCTAATTTAAGACCATAAACAGAAATCTAAGCTTAATGCTTGTACCCAGCTCCAAAAGTAGAGGGAAAAATCAATAGCAGGCAAAAAAAGCTGAAATAAATTCCTAATAACGTCGCCATCAAAAAGAGGTAAGAACCTTGAATAATAGCACTTCCGTCTTCCTTAGTGTCTGCTTCTGATAGATCAGCCATTTCCCTTGTGGTCACCTTCTAGACATCTGGAAATGAATATCTGGTATTTTGAGACATCGCTTTCTGTAGATGGTTTTACATAACCATGAAGCTTTGTCAAAAACTGGTACGTGGAAAGAATATATTATACGAACTTACAACAATACCTTCGCCAAGACTTCTAAGCCATTCAAATAAAATAAAAAATAAGACAAACCGATACTACGCCAAGAGTCACAGCAACGTAAAAAAATAATGCTTGAGAGCATCTAAACCTTAATAAAAGAAATTTAGTTTTATATTATGATAGAAAAATAATCAGTTTGAAGGATCGCACGAAGTAATTTGCAAAACACAAACAATTGCGGTTACACATCGGCTAGCATACCTCAAAGCGAGTTGAACAAACATACGGCACCCAAACACGGGTGGCGATGAAGCACTACTAGACTTACATAACCCGTAAACCTAACAGCCCAAAATGTTTCTCCTTAATTACGATAGGAAGATCTGAGAACTAAAAAGTCCCACTCTGCCGCTAAGCACATTACCTGCACAACCATTTTCCCCAGGTGGAAGTGCTTTAGCGCATTTGCCAATATCGCACAGTTCTTGTAAGTGTTAGCGAGTGTAAGTGTTTGTTGTAGGTCTTACCGATGATCTTCTAAAGTTCTTGTAAGTGTTAGCGAGAGTAAGTGTTAGTTGTAAGTCTTAGCGATGATCTTCTAAACGTAGTGCAGGGTATATTATAACTCGATGGTGTTACTGAATCTGGTGATTGGGTAGGGGGCTCTAAGGTTCAATTAACAAGTCTGATCAACGTCATTCAGATTGTCAGCACTAAACGTTAGCACCAAGAGAACTCCAGCTAGTTTGGTCGCGTTCAATTTGATCTGCTCGCGTGTTCGGTGATTTTTGCAGACTTTCCGAGCTCTCTTGGTCTAGATTCGGAGCCATTGAAATTTTCATTTACGTTCGTATTTGGGTAGGCTAATAATCTATACAGCCTTATATACGCAAATCATAGCGTTCCTTATTGTCACTGGTGCTCTTCAATGCGTTGTCTGATGGATTACCAGCCGCATGTTTCGTCGGCTTGCTCCAGTGAACGGACAGTCCAATGCGGAAGGAAGAATTTTGCAGAAACAATATGAATTTATGCGCTCTCAGATTTTGCTACTCATCATCATAATTGTAAGAATGGGCACAACCCCAAAACCACAAGACAGGGTTATAGAATGAAAAATAAAACGAGACTCTTAGTACGAGGAAAAAGCATGGAAATTTATGAAGAACGTGAGAGAGGATTTTACAGACTATGGATAAGCATCATATGTCATCACCAAACTCTTTTTTAGATTGCCTATCTTTTTCATTATATGCCACCCCAAGTGAAGTCTATTTATCCAAAATCATTCCAGCTGAGTCTTCGTTCCTCTTTTCCCTCTTTAACCGTTCATAGCCTCCACTTTGTGTCATTCCTGTTATTGCTACAGAGAAAAACTCTTAATGGCTTATCGACCGTCTTTTCTTAATATGCAGCCTTGATGGTCTTAGTTAAGCCTTGAATGCGAACATTGTATGAAATTGTTCATAAGTTTAAAAGCTCAAGATGAACAGGAACAGATTAATAAGGATTTCACTCAATAGATCTCTTGACTGCATTGAATCGCACCCATCCTTCAGTGACTTTTATATTGACTTGTTAATAAACATAAATGATTGACATCGGATAGACATGGACGCAACGAAAATAAGCGATGATTAAAGCGACTTGTCTGAGATCTACAAATGCATCATCATCAACAACAACAATTACAGCAACAGAAACAGCAACAAAATTTGTTAACCTAGTAAATGCATCATGGTTATGAACCTCTCAAATTTTATAAAAGGTTGTTATGCTAATGTATGTGCATGACTTCGAGTAAGAAACATCCTCTGTAGCTTCTTATATAAGTGGGAACATTTAGAAACTGTGCAATTGCTAAAAGATTTAGAGTCAGTCAATTAGTTAGCCAATTATTCAATCGGAACAAGCGCATCTCATGTAAATCAATAATATTATATATATATATATATATATATATAACAGACCACGCACTGTCGGTTGACGATGTCCGGTTTTAGTTGCATCGATGAAAGGCAGGACGATTGTCGTTATGTGGGGATGACCACTAGGGTGATTGTAGTACTTGCATTGTAGCTTGATGACCTTTCATTAGGAATTACGTAGAATACTATTGTCAACACGATTTGATCAAACAACATAACGCACTAAATAATTGGAATACATTTATCGCTTTTTTGCCCAATTTCAGGCATTTTTACTATGAGGAAAGCAAACAAGGGCTTCACTGTCAAAAGTATACAACACTTGACAAGATCTTAAAAGATACAAGTGGTCAATTGTTTACGATTTCAATTGACAGGATGAATCTCAATGGTTGGTTGTCCTTGTTGCGACAGGAGTCACGCAGGTCTTCCAAAACTTTTATCGCACGCTCAAAGCAATGGTTGGTTCGAGCAATGTCTACAGGGGAGTCAATTGTTTTCCAGTGGGTTGTTAAGCATTTCAAACCTTCGGGTAGTCATTCAAATCTGTAGATAGCTCATCAAAATCTTCAGCACGAAACCAATGACTGTTTAATCAATGGTCAGCCAATGCATACGAAATGAATGCGCAGACTTTGCGTTGGGTGTTCTGGGTTTCAGGCATCAAAATCAACGCAAGAAGGGCTAGAATTGGACGAGAGTTCCAGCGCACATATGGTTGGGGGTCTCTTGGAACTACGCAAAGGTGACCTCGCTCCTTTCAGTGTAGTGACGGAAGACACGTGTGAGGTGGCAGAGAAACTTCATGTCGTCTCTCGAGCCTCCTGTTTCCATAATCGCAATACTGCCGTTGCTGAAGGCCGTTTTTAATTCGTCATAATGGCTTATCAAATCTTGAAGAAAGAAATACTGGATGTTTGGAGATTTTGTAAAGCCGTGGTGCTCATCGTCCATGAGCATGCGAAGAATGCGATCCAGTACATGGTGCTAGCAACTGATAAACTTGGGTTTGTGGTAACCTTTCTCGACGAACATTTTGTGCAACCGAACAACAAACCCTGCTTTCTTGCTTACCTTCATGTTGGTTGTTCGGCACCAATCACTGCAATGGATCCCCACAGGCTGAACTCATCTAACACACCCTGAAGGCATTCTGTGATTGTCTGTGCTTTCCCGTCATTTAACCTACGCGCAGTTAGCTTAATTTCTTTTGCATGATTCTTTAGGACCACAGCCAGACATTCAAAGTCTTCAATGTGTTTTCCGGCGAAGTGTAAGCTCCACTTCTCCACATGAGGCGTGCTCACAAAGTGCCTTGTCAACCCAGCAGCACTTGTGTAGAAAGCCTTGTGGACTACTGACTGGCATGGTGTTGGGATTTCAATTCCCTTACTAGAAAGGTGGTGGCTTATCTTGGGCGCTTTGTAGGGCGACAGCCTTAAGCTTGTAGCAAGGCGTCTTGCAATACTTGTTGGGTTATGCTTTCTAGTGCTTGTTGATGTCCATACTAATTTCAGAACAATCAGGGGTCTCTAAGATATCAGGTGTTGCCTCCACTGCCTTCTTTCGCTTGGATGGGTGGATGGTCTTGGCACTAGCAGGTTTGCCAGTGGAATAGCCAACCTGGCCTTTGCTCTCAATTTGCAGTTTGTAAAGATTGTCGTCGTCCTAGCATGCCCACTCAACATGAACCTTGGTAATGTCAACTGCTCAGTAATCCCATCAAAGTGTTGTTTTTTCCTGAAACGGTCAAAGCCTTGCAAATGTGTTTCTAGTTTTGCACGAATGGCCTGAGAAGATACATGCCGGACGTTCAATTTTTTGCTCCATAGGGATTTAAGCTCCTCAGCAATTAGACAGATCCTCCCTCTCAGTCCATGGCAGTGATTTCTGGGGCATGCGACTTCGCACACTCAAGGATGCTTCATAAATCGCCACCTTCCCTCTTGTCAATGACGCTTGAAACTGGACTAAGTTCTTTCTCCAGGTTTCCTTGTTCTTCGCTGTGTTAGAAGAGCACTTGTTGAACGGCATGATAACTTCTACTAAATTTTCCCTTCAAGATCTCATACTCAACCTACCGACGTCACTTACATGTGGTTTGTCACATTAACTGCTTACATACTGCATGCTCTGGATGTCTCTTTTTACATAAATTGTTTGCCCTCCTTTAAATTACAAACTTGATTAGCCAGGCTTATGTCGCAACGTATAAAGATCCGTATCAACTGTGGAAGACGGGACACTGCCAATTGAATGGCAATAAATCGCGACACAAAAGACAGTAGCAGATAGAAGCAGGTCCTGCAGTTTTTGTCAGCAAGGGATTTAATTTTATCATGGCAGTATGTAATTTCCTTGCTTTTGCAGAAGTTGCTCAGCAGCGGAGAAAATCATTACAGGTATTACATGCATGGCACGAAAACGTCAAGCACGCTGATGCGTGCCTTTTTTTGACATCTTGATGGAATAAACGTCATTTTAGCAAATAATAGGTAAAATTTCATCCATTGTGACACAGGAAATGGTTTTTGAAACAAAAAGTTAAAAATTCATCACTCTAATGACCACTTAAAACCTGCAATCAAGGTGTTGAAGGTTACATGTCAGGCGACAGTTTGATCTCTAGACAGCTGAGAGCGGCCCACATGCTGGAAGCGAAGTAACATCATCTTGAAAAGTGCATTTGAATCCTTAAGAAGTGCAATTCGAAGTTCGTTTGTCTTATTAACGAAATGCTTTTTATTCAACTTATGAATCTCGCTTACGAACGTGAATGTGGCTTTAGGGGAGTGAATTTTAAGAACATAAGGGGGAAGAACTTCTGGCAGAAATTTAGCCAATTGGTATTTATAGGTGGAACCAGAAGATGTGACAGAGCGAAAGAAAGGTATACTAGTGAACGACTTATGCATTTTAGGCAAGCCATAAATACGCGCGGGATAGGAACCACGGGGACAAACAAGCTTATAAGTATCCTCACATTTATATTCACGTCTGAAAATTACCTGACAAGTAAGGACATTTAGTTCAATGGATTCTTCAGTACATTTTTGGAGTTGGTTTCTTATGGTAAATGTGTGTATAAATGGCGATGGTATAGCAAGCACCGGTAATGTCACCAAACCCCGTGACAAGGTTCAATAAATTCGTGAATCTACGTACTCAGTGGAGCTGCCCGTAAGAAACTCCC
>QQSS02000004.1:52921-83512 GCA_003687565.2 Craspedacusta sowerbii | reverse complement strand
AAAGTTCTTGAGTCCCTAAAAACATTTATATATATATATATATATATATATATATATATATATATATATATATATATATATATATATATATATTGACATAAATTATACATTCTATTTATATTTTTATACGTTTTATTTTTCAAAACTCTGATATCGCGAAAATTGCTTTAGGCAATACTTGTCTGTTAGTGCGTGCGTATGTGGATCGGGTGAACTAGCATTTGCAGCGAATATGTACATTACATTTACATTACATCTCGCTGGAAACGTGACTATCTACAATACGATTACAGCAGATCCATAGGCGGAATATCTTTTTTCCGAATAATTTTTGCATCAGCTAGTTTCAGTACATCCGAAGGCAACGGCAAGATTTGATAGCTTTTCTGTCATCTGTAAAAAACTTGGTTACTAATATTCAAACGGGCGCTTTCTTTTAGGTGGAAAAATCTTTTGGTTTATTAAATGGCTAGTTAGTGCATTATAGAAATGGAATGTATCACTTCTCTACCTATCCGTTCATCATCAGACTTTGCTCATGCTCATGACGGCTGAGCATACTACACCTCGAACTGGCGTTCGTATCTCGCAAACAGATTGATAAAAATTTCTGTTCCAAAATATAAAGAACTTTGAAGCACCATTTCCACTTTCGACTGCCATTTTGTTAATGTCTTGCCCGCAAGTTTGTGCCCCAAGTATTGTACCACGGCTGCTCGTGAGTACCCCAGCCAATCAGATTGGTTGCTTGCGCCGTAGCTGTATTTAATCCAGTAGCTAGACGGAATATGCGTTCGGTGCGAGTACATTTTCTCCCTTCAATTTGCTGACTCGGCGTACTGCTGTGGATGAAGAAGTACGTTTGGCGCAGAGGGCAAGGACGCTGCGGAATGTGCTCTACAAATAACCAGCAGCTGCAAATGGAAAGCTCGTATGATCCGACTGTTGCCTTGCAAATACTGGGTGCATAGTTGGGTGCCCAGTCCGTCAAGTCCATTACATTTGTTTTTAAAAGGAATAACGGTTCGTTACTTTACTTCAGATGTAGCGGACTAAACGATTAACGGATTTAACTTGTAAGAATTCAACGATTAACGCTTTAACGCTTTTAAAAAATTGGGTAGCAAGTCCGTTACATTTAAAAGCGATAAATTTGTCACGCCCTCCATACCGTCCTTGGCTGTAGCTGCTGTTTTGTGTTCACCCCTCTACCCCCGAACGGAACAGGGTGGATGATGATCTGATCTTTGATTGGCTGCTGGCCACGTACGCTCCAAGTTCGCCAGATAAGACCTTCTTAAAATTCTTTCGCCAGATAAGAAATTCTTAACATTTAAATTAAAAATTCAATTGAGCCCATCAACACACTTAAAGAGAACGCTACTTTGCAAACAAATCAGACTTAGGGTAGAAAGTTTTTTTTGCTATTGAAAGGTGAAATTTTCTTTTGAGTTCGGGACTTTTACTGCTTGTGTTTTCAAATATTTAGCAACCACTCTTTCACCGCTACCCCACCACCCAGCCGACCAAGTCGTGTTTTGGTGTGCAAACTCAACTTGAATTGCGCTGGCCTTGGTCCTAATTGTGTGCTACCAACTAGTGTTCACTCAAGCAGAAACGAACCCTTTTCGTGGCCCGGGGCAGAGGCCATATCCGGATTCCGCAACATGCCAGGTACTAATGTCCTTGTATACCCCTATGTCTGCTGCTGATTCTGGTCCTGGTGACTTTGACTGCAACTCCTAGTGCTGGGGTTGCTCCTGGACCTATTATTCAGCCTGAGCTGCGTGGTGGTGCTTTTCTTGATGTTTTGAAGATGGACTTAACAAAAAACTCTGTCTCCTACAAATGTCTTTTCTCCCAAACGAAATCCAAGATTCTCCAAGCACTGGCCAGCTACATGGCCAATGTGAAGTATTTTATGAGGAGAGCTTATTCGAGGTATAGCGTGTCTGAATTTATGATTTAATTTAAAAGTAAATCACAAACACAAATACAATACCAGTAACTGAAATGTGGAATGAAATACCTCTTTGTCTGTTAAAAGTTGTTTCAATTAATATTCGAGATTTTCTGTAGTATTGCCCTTGATTGATTGAACATGGAGGTGTTCAACGACAGCCAGGACCCTGCAAGCCAAGGGGCAGAGCTGGTTAGAAACATGGCTAGATGGGGGTTCCAAGATGGAACTTAAAGATGCTACCCCATTCGGGTGAACCAGCCCTGATCAACCTATTCATCACGTTCGACACAGCAACGCCTTCCAGCTCAGTATTGTAAAGATTACTTTCCACAAGAACGGAGGCCAGAAGATATCAGCTAGCTAAGTGATTCCACATCTGAAACGCATGTCTTTCTAAAGGGTCACCTGCAACTTTTAGAGCAGCCTCCTCCACCATGACCCAACTAGATTCAAGCACGTTTTGTATTTTATTTCAAAATAAACTACCAATTAGTTAATACTGTATAGATGAAAAGCTGGTCACATAAATGAGTTTTTTGTGCTTGATGTAAAATGAGCGTTTTAACAAAATGTTAGGGCTTATTTTTTTTAGAGCACGATCTGTATTATGAGAATCTTTAAGTGCTCCTTATTTTATAAAAAAGAATAGTGTTTTGGCCTCCAAGTCATTGCAATATGCTAGTATACGTATCGCATCGTGCCAGTAGTGTAACAAATTTAACTGTTGAGTGTAAACTTAATGCGCTAAATCAAAAATTTGAAGAACTCACTTGAGTTGCTAATGTTTAATGGTCTTAACACTTTTAACGCTCTTAACGGACTGTCTCCAGTTGTTTGTTTAACGTACGTAGAACTAACGGGTTTAGAAAAGTAACGGACAAGGATTAACGCACGTTACTTTTCAAAGTAACGATGCCCAACTATGACTGGGTGTAATATCTTTCCTAGCCGGCAAGACGGATTAAAAAATCTTAAACTAGCAAGGTCACACCCGCGTTATACCAGCCACTGATGAAACGCGAGAGGAAGCTCAATGAGCTCGCTGATGCTATGGAAAGCTGTGGAGAATTCAGATGCATTTTATTTTATTATTATTATTATTATTATTTTTTTTGCGCGAAGAATGGCGCGACTTTAGCCTGGGCCAAACTTCGAAGTCCTTTTATGAGCGCCACTTCCATCCGACATCTGACGTGTGGCAATTCAGCGCCGACTCAGCGCTAACTATGACAATCTGCGGTTCGCCCGGCCACTGGAAGAAGTTGGGTGGTGGAAGCAGCGTCGCGTTTTTCTTGACCAATCTATGCATAAACCAACACACGAAAAATGCAATAAATCTTGTTGTGCATATAGTTTCATGGAGACAGTTCCAACGTTTGCTCTTATTAGGCAGGCCAGTTTATAGGAACTATATGGCAACATAAAAAAAGATTCAAAGACTGTGCATGCTTGTAATATGCTGCATGCGTACGTGACATTAAACTTACTGCAGCTGCGATCAAATTGAAACCGATTGCATGTCAGATGTCTGGATTAGATTAGACGCAAATCCAACATGGTAGTTTGAAATAACGCACGAACATTCAATTCCACCAAATTTTTCAGGAGACTTCAGGCATGAGGTAAAGATGTAATGCACTGACTAATAAAATTAACTGGCTCCTAATAAGAATGCCTGTTATATTTACAACGTCCCTGTCAAAGCCACACCTTGAGCTATTGACCTTGTAAATACGGTTGAAACAATGTTCTAATGAGCCCAACTTCATAGGAAGAAGTGCGGTAACTTGAAACCCCATCAGACAGCCGGTGAACGACCATTTTTGAACTAAAGAAGTATACAAAATATTGCCTTACCTCGAGTCTTATCGACTAGTGCATCCAGAAAGAGGAATTTTTTGTGCCCAGAGTTTAAGAACTCAAGAAACGGAGACGCATCCACATCAACGTTGGATGTACAGCTGACTGCGTTAGGCACTTCTGACGCAGAGTCGAAGAATCTGATGAGTATCGACTGAAAAGTAGGGAGCTACCGGTTTATATAGGATCCTAACCCAATGTGTAACGTTTTAATAGGACTCTTGGTAAGTAGTGCGTAGTGCTTTAGTTTTTTTCTAATAATTTTTTTGTCATGATATTTGTGAATCGGTATAAATTGTTGCCCAGCAAGATAGGATCCATATATCAACAAAGCTGAAGTCATCTTTTGGGATCTGCTTTACTTCTCAGACTTTTTGATTAAAAGTCTTCTTAGGTGTTTCACGGATGATCGATTTAAAATTCTCCCTAAGCTCAGGATGATGTTTAAAAAGTGTCGATTAGCCCCCATTTAGCTTTGCGGGGGGCTTCTTTTCTGTTGCAGAGCGTGACATTAAGTTACTAGTAGTTTCATGATCAGAGTCAGTGTTTGCATTGGGATGCGTCGTTAAAGCAATCCCAGACCTACAACACTGCTGAATACGCACAAGATTGTCGATACGATAGTGATGCAACTAGCTCGACATTTCGAAACGGCGTGTGCAAAGCCGCGATTCGTGATTTCTAGTCCAGCTTTCTGACGAAACAGTCATACCCCATCACCTGTAGGATTTCTATTATCTATGCTAAGCTTGTGAACTGAACCCCGTTTTCCTCGGCAGCCTCTTTAACGTTGAAATTTCACACGTTCACAACAATGCCTTTTTTGATTAATGGGTGCTCTTCGGTGAGCGCAGACAAGAAAAAGTTCAGTTTCATCTTCTAAACGGACCCTAGGGTAGGTTATGGACCTGGAAATTTTTACGAAGTTTTGGTATCCATGGAGACAAGACGATTACCGAAAGTGCGATAGCTGACCGTAGTAATTCGCGATTAACGTAACGATTAAGGATTGAAGTCCGACAAAAGGAAAACTAAAGTTCCACGTCCAATGCCATCCGCTTGGACCCTGCCACCCAAGCCCGAGCCAGACTTTGTTGATTATGTAGCACTTCGCTTCGTGCAATCCTCTTCCGCCGCTGACTCCTTCCTGCCATCACTAGCTACATCAGGGACTGGAATTCCGGGTGAGGCCTGCAACGGATAAGTCGTAAATATCCCGACTATTTACAGGTTCTGTTTCATACCAAAAGCTAGTGCGTTCGCCCTGAGGTCTACCATCTACATTTGAAAAGCTTTCCATTTGAGTCTTCCCATCAAGATTAGTGGAGTTTTTTTTTCTTCACTTTATATGTAGTCCAGCCTTTGTGTAGCCCTGCTCATTTTCCGGGGCAGGTTTACCGATAGACCGTTACTCGAAACCGCGTGGCTGTTTTTTTTTTGTTCACCTGCTTACCGATTTGATGGATGCGATGAGATGTGATGCTAAGTAGCAGCTAAATACGCGGAATTCTCCTTTTCGAGGTGACGGTAAACAACTCGATGCAAAGGTTGCTAATTCATGACGCAGAAATTCGTGATCTATATACAATTACAATTAAATTTGAAATTGCAGGGTAGGAATTGAGATTGGAATCGAATGGTAGCGTTTTTAGTCCCTTGCGGAGGCAAGCTCGGTTTGTGCAGATCGCGACCTTCAGATGGATCCAAGCATGAGAACTGGTTAAAGTACCTGGTTCCTAAGATGCAGTGATGCGAATAGTGCTTTAGTTCTTTAAGAAAATCTACGTACAATATCCTTCATCCATAGGCCATCGGCTTTTAACACAACTAAGGCTTGGGCTTAGTGCCCTGCGTGCATGTAAGTAACTTCATAATTTTGCAGATATGAAGGACCCAAATCGCTTAGTTTCGTACGACGTTTTTGAAGGTACGACCCACTTCTTGCTCGAATGCAGTGCTTTTGCCACCCAACTTACCAAACTACTTGACTCTGTTTCTAGCCTATTAGGGTTTTCCATATCTTGTGCTTGCGTCGATGTATTATGCACAATTCTGCTATTTGATCGTCGTGAGCGCGATAGTGATGTTAACAAAAATGTTCTTCTTGCAACCATGAACTGCATTGTTGATACAAAGATGTTTTCTAAAATATGGTTGAGTGCTAGTCTTCGGTCGGCAAAATCCTTCAGTTGGATATTACTAATGTTTCTTTTAATCAATGTATATATCGTGTGGAGCTGCAACTGTTTGATCCCGCTCCCCTCATAGGTTTCCATTTTATATTTTTTTTTGCTGTAGTTCTATTTTATTAGGTACCAGGCATTGTATGGTTTTATCCTGTAAATCCTGTAAATCTTTAAACGCATAAAAGCAAAGTGCCTGACAGCGAGTTCGTGTTAAGCCAACTGCTGTATTTCCCGGTGCAGTAACCTTTTGTTGAAACGATAAATATTCCTGAGTCTTCCTCAGAGTTGAAGAAATGGAGATGAGAACAACTAGGTACTTAGAGTCTCCATTTCGCTTAACGTAAGCATCGGCGTTTTTACCGTTCTATGTGAGATGCTCTAGAAGGGAAACTTGCATGAATTCGATTGTAGACGTTGATAAGCTACAGAAAAAAAAACTGACTTTCATCTTGTAATCAAAGCGTAAATGATTGAACATTAGCACGAGAGACTTATTATATTTACTCTCGCACTTGCTTGGTCAACTGAGTCAAAGGGAATTTAATGAGAGGGCCAAATGGCTTACCTGTAAGCGAAAGGATATGAAATGTTTTGTGATAATTTATACCACTGAAGGTCATAAGTTCTTAATGAGAGGGCCAAATGGCTTACCTGTAAGCGAAAGGATATGAAATGTTTTGTGATAATTTATACCGCTGAAGGTCATAAGTTCTCCTCAAAGCCACGTGCGCGTTGGAAATAAATCTTTTTAATGGATTTTGCAAATACCTGTTTTCCTCTTAAACGTTAGGATATTTGAGAATAACTATATAGTCTTGGCTAGAAGAGGAGGAAATTTCATCGCAAATTTCATGTTTGAACCGCTTTTCTACATGTAAAAACAAATGAGATAGCTTGTTCGTCAGCAACGTGCTAACTTCTCTACTTCCATATAAAGCTCATTACTACAGCCATGCCTTATTCAGCAACGGTTGAGGAAAATGAAGCAGTTGGCTGTATGTTTACTTCTGCTTGGATTCACCTTAGGTGGTATGTATATTATTTTTTGAAGTCCTTGCCGTGCTCACATTTTCTTCTGGTCGAGCACATCTGAAACATCCCCTTCAGTTTTTATTAAGTCTCCCCTATGGTTTTGAATGATATCCATCCCAATTGTTTTCCACTGATGGTTTGAGATTCAATTTTTTATCTAACAAGACATCGATCTTTAATATACCCATACATAGTTTTTGACTTAAAGCCATAGGGATTTTTGAATTA
This sequence comes from Craspedacusta sowerbii, assembly GCA_003687565.2. Lineage (NCBI taxonomy): Eukaryota > Metazoa > Cnidaria > Hydrozoa > Limnomedusae > Olindiidae > Craspedacusta > Craspedacusta sowerbii. Next base: position 76,243 of record QQSS02000004.1, on the reverse strand, counting down.
TTGATTGAAGTACTTTTAAAGGTAGCTGATTTATTGAAAGTAGGATAGCACCCTACTTCACATAGAATTATTTCTTACGTTACTCTAGACTTCCCCCAGCACCAAATATATAAAGAAATTCTGAAAACTTATGAGCATCTTGCAGTATAATTGATATGTTTTATAGTTCGTATTCCTAGAAGTGACTAGATGTTATTGGTGTTTCATCTCCTCTCTAATACTTGGCAGTGAGTATAGTGAGTATAAAGCCCTTGTTGTTTGAACTCTATGTTCTCTTAATGCTAAGTTTCATTCTGATGTCTATAGCTTGGCTAAAGATACGCGGGGCGGATATAGATCTGTCGCCGTATCTGACAGTCTTAGTTTTTCAAGCCTGTCACTTCTGTTGTTCCTGTGAAGCGAGTCCATTTTAAATAGAGATTTTAATGATTGCGACAACTTGCCATTTTTCCAGTCGTACACAAGCAAGTATCTGTTGAGCTTGATTAAATCATCAAGTTTAGGTATTTGATGGCGCGCAAGCAATCATGACGCAAGTTTTTTTAAATCAGAAAAGTTGATTATTCTTACAACACGTTTTTGAATGCGATTAAGTCTTTGCAGATCAACTTGGCCGGAAAAAGAAACCTTACACGAGAGCCATTATTTAGATGGCAATAAAACAGACAGTACTAAGGTCTTTTAAAGTATATAATGGGACGAAGTGACGTACTTTTGATTGCTATCTTTGTAAGTTTTTGGCTTGTTCGTTGATGTGCGGTTTCCAGGTTACAGAGGAATAAATTATAGCTCCCAAGTGTTTGACCTTAGTTCAATAAAAATGTTTTCGCACCTTCAATGGAAATAAGCAGAGCACACATCGCCAGAGTCACATCTTCGAAGTCGACCTAAAACAGCTTCAACTTACTCGAGTCTACTGTACGTTGAGTGAGTTGGCAAATTTATAGTGCGCACTTTTCTTGCACGACGAATTACTTCTCAGATTATTGGTTTCATCTGCAAAGCAATGCGCCAAAGAAGTGGAAAGGCAAAGTCATATATATATATATATATATATATATATATATATATATATATATATATTACATACATATATATTAAAAGCAGCATTGGGCCTAGCACAGAGCCTTGTGGAACCTGCATGCAATGGAGTCAATTGGTGAATAATCCGACTCAATGGCCACAAACTGTTTACCGCCTTCAAGAACCAATTATTTATGCTTCCTTTTATACACTAGTTCTCGAGTTTTCTAAGAAGAATTTTATGGTTTGCCGTGTCAGATCGAAGAAAACCCTGCAAGTAAAATTACCCGTATCGAGGTTTCATTTAATTGACTCTACTATTCTAACAAGTGCAAAATTTGTAGAGCGTTTCTTTCTACGAAGCCCTAATTGTGAATCGTAAATTAAAGTACAGTTCTTAAGGTACGAGTAGGCGATTATGCATAACTTTCTGAAATATTTTTTTCATGTTTGAAAGTAACGAAATTGGGCTATGGCTAGAACATGATTCAATAGAAGAACAAGAACAAGAACAAGAATCTATTTACCCAATAAGACCTCCGAGAAACGTATAAAAATAGATTTACAGAACGCTTGTATACATGGGAGGGAAGGCTCTTCATAGCATGAACTAACCGGTAGTGAAGAGCCCCCCTCATACTTCGTGTGATGTACGTATAGTCGTCTAGGACATATGCTTAGGCACGACTCTTGCTACCTTCAAAGAGGATGGGAAGCTAGCGTCAGCCAATGATTGATTAATTATGTACATTAAACTGTTCATGAAAGTACGGTGCTGGAATCCCGAAATAAACGAGCCATTTTGCGTCGACCTCACTAAAATAGTGGCTACTGTCTGCGTGAAAATTTTATTCATTAATTCATTTACGTTAACGGATAATTTTGCAGTGTTTGGCATTTAGAAAACGACGTTCCAATTTTTTTTTGGTCAGCATTTTCTTGGCTTGAACTGGTCGAGCTTACTATTATTATCAGGTAAGGAAATGATCCTAATTGTTTTGTACGTCATTAATTTCCCCATCTTTTCGCCACTAGATGATGAGCACGCCCACGCGACATGTCGGAGATCGTGGGAGAAAATTGCGTGCTTCACGGAAGCGCCAAAGGCCACAACGCTGTGGACTGACCGCGGCACGGATCGCTCTCACAATCATACGATTGACTGGAAGAACTATAAGGCCTATCTATTTGAGTGAGTCACTTTTGAAGTCCTATAAGACCTAGTATATCATATATGACCAATGAATGAATGAACGAATGAATAAATCAATGAATGATGAAAATGAATGAATGAATGAATGAATGAATCAATCAATCAATAAATCAATCAATCAATCAATCAATCAATCAAGCAATCAAGCAATCAATCAATCTCTTTATTTAACATTGGATACAAGACCCCAGCTACAAGGTGCTACAACCACAACTCAGCTACACAATCCAACTTAATCAACATTTTAATAAAAGAAAATGAAGATAACTAAATATAAGACGATACGACACCATCTCCGGATTATGGCACTGGTTACACCCATCAATTATTGATGATGAAACCGAAGTAATAGCCGGGTGCTTGGGTATCTGGTTGCACATTACCTTGGCTTGTAAAATCTTCTTGCTTGTCTCTGAACTTGGATTTTTCCAGACTATAAACTTAAATAGGAAATTCTCCAAGCAGTAAGAAAGTTTGCAATCTGTCAAGGCTTTGCAACTTATAGAAACCCCGGTGAACGAAGGTCGCTAATGGTTCACATAAAGTTGAGGTTTTTTAATAGTCAATGTGACTAAACGGCATGAAAATAATGCTTGGAAAATGTGATGTAAGTCATGAATCAGCTAATTCCGAGGTTGCAATTACGAGCATATCACAATGAATCAGGCATTCAGAAGTTATGCAACATCATGTTACATGACATTTAATGTGTACTCTTGAATCACATGATTTATTGCCTGCGTTCGTTGCAGCCCAAAGCTGCTACGAATCACGTTATCTCGTTGTGGCACTACTCTGCACGTAGTCCAGTATAAGATACTAGTCATGTTCCAATTAGGTGTTTTCCAGACGTCCGCATTCCTTACTGTTCCGAAGCATTGGCTTTGCGTAACGCCCTTTAAAAATGCTGCCTCTAATATCTTGTCCTTTTTCTTTTGAAGTGAAGCCTAAATATTTATGGAAGGAATGTAATTACTATTCCTTTAAAAATTTCACAGGTTAGCATGCAGATGCAAAACACTCGCAGAAGCGAAAGGATTTCGGTATTTTGGCCTACGGAATTTCGGCGACTGTACCGGCATTGCGAACTTGGCTGGAACCTTCCGATATTCGGACAGTGGACCGAACTGTGTACAAGAGCAGTTCAAAGATTGCAACTCGAACAGCGAGAGCGAATGCATTGGAAGAGGCATGTTTGAATATGTCTACAAAATCGGTAAGAACTCACGTATAGGTATAATTTCACGCGCTCCGTTTCCCAATACAAGCCTCCTATGAACTTCCCATGTAAGTGGGAATGACATCTCAATAGACGCTATTCTGAGCTTTCTTTGTCATTATGTCAAGCACGGATAAAGAGCGTTGCTTACAACATCTATGGTAATCCTGATCAAACCATAAAAAAGATTAGAATACAACAAAAAGGTTACAACTAGCGAAATATATGCAAAACCTGTCTCCAGGTCAAGTTTTTAACTAGTTAGTTTCCCAGTGAAGGACCACTTTGCCTGTATAGCGCTACACACAAACATCGCATAGCATGCGAGATGCAAATTCGCCGACCCAATGTGAAATTCAAAACGAAAGGTTAGCTCCCTTGCATGCACTGCGAATTAAACCTTGAGCATGATTGATTTACCAGGATATGTCTATCCCAAAAAAAATCAGTGCGTCCATGCTTATTCGTTTTTACGTATTTTCCAAGATATTCGAACAAATATCTGATCCGAAATTCGAACAGATATCTGATCAGATATTCGAACAAATATTCGAAAAGGTACTCGAGCGGATATCGAAGATTTGCTGCATTTGCTGGCCGATGACCTCCTGCAACGAAAAAATTTTAAAACGCCTGGGAATCAACTGAATAATACTTGTCTAATGGCTTATGAAATAATCCACATCTTTACTAGCAAAAGCACGATTCTATCGGGCACGTAAATTATCAAAAGAATCTGTATAAACAAAAAGGTTTTAGTGGACATCGAGGCATTCTTGCAATATAACTTCTAATGCAACAACATACTTGTACCGAATAGCTCTGAGTCACCCGAACCTTTACTTTATTCAGGACTTGTTCAACGAAAGGATAAATTAGAAAATGCCAGCCAGGTACATCCCATGTTTTTTCTTATATTTTACAACTGACTTGCGTGTGTTTATTTGAAATTGTTTTGGCACATTTATTTTTCTTAGGCATTGATGGTGGGTGGACGCCCTATGAAGACTGGACCCCATGTGATAAATCGTGCGGGGAAGGACTTCAACGCCGAAGACGGACCTGCTCAAATCCATATCCTTCATCAAACGGTGCACCTTGCGAAGGTGCAGCAGAAGAAAGTAGATCATGCAACCAGCAACCTTGTGCAGGTGAATTTACTTTATAAAAATTCTCTAACATTATTCCTTGAAACAATATCAGCAGAATGAAAGTTAGCACATTTATACATATTTTTTCCGCGAATGGCATTCATCTGAAAATAATTTGGAATATTTTTTTAAGTAAATGGTGGCTGGACGGCTTATGGTGATTGGGGAACATGCGATAAAACTTGTGGTGAAGGAGTTCAAAGCAGAAGGAGAACTTGTTCGAATCCACCTCCTTCTTTCGGCGGGGCGCCTTGTGATGGTGCAGCAGAAGAAAGTAGATCATGCAACCAGCAACCTTGTGCAGGTGAATTTACTTTATAAAAATTCTCTAGCATTATTCCTTGAAACGTAAGCAACTATTGAAAAGAAAATATCAGCAGAATGAAAGCTACATTTATACATATTTTTCTGCGAATGGCATTCACCTGAAAATAATTTGGAATATTTTTTTTAAGTAAATGGTGGCTGGACGGCTTATGGTGATTGGGGAACATGCGATAAAACTTGCGGTGAAGGAGTTCAAAGCAGAAGAAGAACTTGTTCGAATCCACTTCCTTCTTTCGGCGGTAGGCCTTGTGAAGGTGCAGCAGAAGAAAGTAGATCATGCAACCAGCAACCTTGTGCAGGTGAGATTACATAATTAAGGTCTTTATCGTTAATACTTTGAAATCCAGGCAATTCTCAATTAGAAAATATCTAGCGCATATAAGCCACATTTTTTTAAATATATTTTAGTAACAATTCGTATCCACTTAAAAAAATTGGAGTACCTTTTTTCTAGTAAATGGTGGCTGGACGACCTTTGGAGATTGGGGATCATGCGATAAAACTTGCGGTGAAGGAGTTCAAAGTCGTAAGAGAACCTGTTCGAATCCACCTCCTTCTTTCGGTGGGGTGCCTTGTGAGGGTGCAGCAGAAGAAAGTAGATCATGCAACCAGCAACCTTGTGCAGGTGAATTTACTTTATAAAAATTCTCTAACATTATTCCTTGAAACGTAAGCAACTATTGACTAGAAAATATCAGCAGAATGAAAGCTACATTTACACATATTTTTCCGCAAATGGCAATCCTCTGAAAATAATTTAGAATATTTTTTTTTAAGTAAATGGTGGCTGGACGGCTTATGGTGATTGGGGAACATGCGATAAAACTTGCGGTGGAGGAGTTCAAAACCGAAGGAGAACCTGTTCGAATCCACTTCCTTCTTTCGGCGGTAGGCCTTGTGAAGGTGCAGCAGAAGAAACTAGATATTGCAACCGGCAACCTTGCATAGGTGAGTTTACACAAACCATCAGGTAAGTGAAGTTTTGATTACCTTGATGTTGAGAAACTATTTTTGGATAGTGCTCCAAGCTACGAATGCATATTGCTGATTAGTCGCCGTAGTGGCTTAGTGCGCTCCTGGACACGGATTCGTAAGTGTTTTAAGGAAGAGATCGGCGTAAGAGCTACGCCTAGATGAAATAACCACCGTAACCCTTGTTTCATATTCGCATTCCACTTCAAGGCCATGTCATGAGATTGCTTGAAGAAATTGGTTCATGGACGATAGCCTTAGTCAATTTCGAATTGCTTTTCCGTGCGTTTATTCAGCTAATGGGGATAATCGTTTCAGATATTTGTATGATTTAATGTAAAGTATTTCTCAAGATCCGTTGAATAAATGAGAGCGAAAATTAAGGAATACGAGAACGCAAAGGCCGTAGCATAATTTCTAATTGCTGTATTGCCAAGAAATGTAGTATTGCACACATGTCCGTATTGACCAAGAGTAAATGATGATTAGCAGTTCGACTATAACGTAGACCGTCTAAATATTGCATTGGGCCAACATGATAAGTTTGAAAAAGCATGACAAACTGATGATTGCTCAAGAAGCGGCAAGACTGGCTATTCTAACCAAACAAAATTTGTGGAAGGTTATCAGGTTTATCACGTAAAATTGAGCCTTAAAGCAGAGACTCTGTTGAGTAAACAAAGCCGTTATCAAGTACTTGGCACAAATTGATCTCTTCTGCTGTATATAGATTTCTCCGCTCCCCAATCGGAATGTAATTTCGTTATTGGCGATGGAATCGGAGGAAGTGAACTGCACCTTGGGCAAGTTGGGAACCCCAAAGCATGCGTTGCTGCATGCTTAGAGAGACAAAAATCAGATCGCGGTATAAATGGTGCGAGTGTTGATGGCTTTACGGGAAGAACCTGCTACTGCAAAAAGGGAATGACAGGAGTGGATATCACAAGCGGATGGAGAACCTGCCTTTTTGGATATAGTGAGTTGCTAGCTTTCGTTTTGCGCTCAGACCATATGTCCTTATTAATCATCATTGATAGGTAATCAGGCTAAATTAGTAGCACATGAGAATGGATCGTCTAAGTTAAACTTAGGCCAACTTTTAGCATGCGCTATTTGAATATTATCTTACTCGATGTATAGCAGTTAAGATCGAGCAGTCAGTTGATTTGGAGGACCATTGTCGGACATTACTTTTCTACTATTTACAAACGATCTTTCGTAGCTGTGGACGGGGGTTGGACAGATTTCAGCCAATGGTCAAGTTGTTCTCAGCCGTGCAATGGTGGAACGCAATGGAGAACACGATCCTGTAGTAATCCTCCACCAAGTCGACTTGGCAATCCTTGCGTTGGAGAAGCTGTGGAGTCAAGAATTTGCAACCAGTGGACTATTTGCGCAGGTTATTCAGGCAGCTTGATACTCTTGTATTAACTTTCATATGTTCCGGTTTTAAATTATTCAATCAACGCACTCTTAAGTGGTATAACTAATGCAAAGATATGGTAAGAATCTACTAGCACTCTCTGAGATAGATTGATTCCAAAAGGTGACAGAGGAACGCAGGCACATGAAATGCTCGTGTTGCTGTCTCAATTATTAGACGCAGCTTCATCTTTCCCTGGTTGCGAACTAAACTTTGGTGAAGGAATTGGGGGAAGCGAGATAATCATAGGCACATTTGCGGACCCCAAAGCATGCGCGGCGGCATGCTTCCAGAGATCGAAGTCAGATCGTAGCATTAATGGTGTAACTCTGGATGCGGCTACTGGGAAAATCTGCTATTGCGAAAAGGGAATGACCGGCTCGACTTCGTCACAAGCCTGGAGGACTTGCAAGTTTGCAGATAGTGAGTTGTAAATACTATTTTCCAAAACTTGCGCTCTTGTTCATGGCTCTTCTTTGTTAGATTACCTTTCGTTACTTAGTTCAGTGCTTGGCTTTGAGAGGAGTAAACAACTTTATAACCATGTAGTAGGTACTCCATGAACGCATACACGCGGGTTGGAATAAGGACATTATAAGTTTGTCGCTGGGAGTGATGAGCTTCTTCTATAAAACAAGACGTAATTATAAAGTATTCGGCATGTCTAAATGCTGTTTTGAAGCTTTTTTTGGGGTGGGGGGTGGGGGTAAGAACGTGGATGCGATATTGAGCATTTTTAATGATTCTGTTGTTATTCGTTTTAAAAATATTACTCATGTACCTATTAATTCTTTATTAATACTGTGCGATTGAGACGTGCGCCGAGACTTTTTTTTTAACGAAACGGACAGCATGTTATTTCTTTACTTTGATAAATTTAGTCCCTGTAACTTTGCATCCAGGTTGCAACTTCGTCAATGGGGATGGAGTCGGTGGAAGCGAAATAAACATTGGTTCATTTGCTGACGCGAGTGCGTGCGTGGCAGCATGTTCCGACAGGCGCAAGGGAGATCCCTCGATAAATGGCGTGACGGTGGATTCGGCTACTGGGAAGAACTGCTACTGCGAAAGAGGAATGACCGGGGTGAATGCTTCACCATCTTGGAAGACTTGCAAGCTTTTGTGAGGTCAGTAAAATTCAGATGTGTGGTTATTGTGGAGCGACCTACGATTAGTCCGTTTTAGCTTGGAGTTTTAGACTTTTCACTCTCATGAGTGTACTAGCCATTTCTTCTCAGCCATGGAGTACACACAGTAGGGGTGTTTATCATGTTTTAAATTTAACCATGGTATCTTCCCTTTAGAGCACTGTCGGACCTCCGTCTTGTAAGGTGATGATTTAGAAAGGTGAATAGTTTTTCCATTTCTGTATCCCTGCGAATATTCGAGTTCTGTAATGCAGGGCAGATTTGAAAGAAGCGTAAAAATCTCGAAGTTTTGCTTTTGCCTTTTTCATGAATTTGAATTTTATTTAAAATGGAAAAGTATCGCCGTTCGTCACCATTTCCACATTTAAACTTAACCGCATGGCAATACATACCTTGCGCTGGAATAATGCAGACCATCGCTTCAAGCTTTCATAGAGTTTCTTCCCTGAATATTTCAACGCAATGATCAATCTCAAGAGTGGTCAGTGACCGATTCAACTTCGACTAGTGTTTTAAACGCGTTTACGAGATTCAGACTGGTCTAGGTATAGAACATTGCATTCAAAGGAATAAAAGATCCTAATCTTTGTCAAAATACCTAAAAAGCACTTATGCTTGGTTCAACCTTCGCACTTCTGCCGCGTCGAATTTAATTAGATTACGTTCGACTCAGATGGGACACCGTTTCAAACGTCGAATTTAATTTTGCACTACTTTCGGATAGATCGTCAATCGCTGCAGAGCTCGAAATAATTGCAGCACGTAATTACTTGCTGACAGAATCCCGTAATATGTTAACGGGTAACGGGTGCCAGACAATGCTTTGTTCAAACGTCGCACTTGCCCTGCGTCGATCTTCACAGTTTAATTCGATGCGGCAGGAGTGCGACGCATGAGTCAGTTCAGAGCGACTGCTTAATTTCGTGCAGCAATTACACAACATTTTTGCTACCTGAAATCAATTAAGTGTACAAAGACCACTTTGACCTGCTGCTTCCAATATGTCATTAAAAATTGTGTATCACGTCAAGTTTTGAAGTTATATTGGCATCTTGATTTACCATTTTAACAGTTTATGGTCATTAGAAATATAATGTCAGTGCTTCTAAATTTCAGTACGATAACTAAAATTTTTATGTATGTAGAGAAAAATCAACTGCACAGTATCATATGTACAAATAACTTCAGGCAATCGCTATACTGTGCATTTTGACATAAAAATAATTCGAAGATGTTGCTTTTCTTTTGTAATTAGTGTCACTCTCACTGTAAAGACCAACAAAAATCGCCCATCATGTTGCTGCCACACCTCCCATGTAACATCTGACGACAATTCTACCCTCTCTATTTCATGCACACGCACAGACTTGCGCAGCCTATCTTAGGAAATAGTCAACCTAGACTTCCTTACCACGCGACCTTAGATGCACCTAAGCGTCCAAGAACTAGGATCATGCAGTGCTAGGACTTACTTAAAACTTCACTGAGGGTAGTGCGCCCTACTTCGACACGGGAAGACAACTGGTTCAACCAAATAAACTTATCTTTAAATATCCTTTACTCGCTCTTCTTTGCCTCTTCTTCGCCTCCGAAATAAGCACAAGTCTACGCTAGCTTCGCGTTTAGTTAGGTCTTGTTCCTAGTGTCTCTTTTTTTGGCTTCTCGATTCGCTGCTTTTGTACATACTTTTGGATAAGCCCTTCATTAATACAATTTTACGATAACATGAAACCACTTGCCCAACTCAAATAAAATAGCTTTTGTTCGGTACTACAAAATTACACAGTACGAACTGGTTTTGACCCAACTGCACCATTATTCGTACAACACAGTTTGCGTTTAATTGAGTCTTACACAGCTGAGACATTGCTCATGGTTTATCATGAATTGTGCAGTCTTTGGGTGTTTGAGCCTGGCTTTGCCTATTCTTTACTATATACAGAAGTCTTTGTCCATTCACTACATTGTTTACGCAATCACCACAATCGATAACGAGACAGCGATTTCTTACACCTCCCATGATATCTGTTTTCCATCGTTGCTTGGTGCAAACGATCACCCTGTTCGTCGCTGACCGCACCTAGATTGGGTGGGAAGAAACTGAGATGGGAGTGTATAAAGTGAATTCATAAGGACATTCTGCATCCCATATCCTTGTATATTGCTAGTACTCTTTCAACCAACTCTTTCATAATTCTCAGACCTGTCGTTTACCAAAAAGTCAGAAATTACAACCACAAATGCGTCCCAGACTGCCAACTGAGCAGGCTGCAGCTGTGTCTTGAAGGTGGGATCACGAATGACCTCAATAATTTGAGGTCCTGTGAAGACACCCGCACTTATTTTCGCTGGTGTAAGAGTAGTCTTCAACTTCTCTTGAAGATAAGCGCAGCCACCCTAATCCTTGCCAAGAGCCTTCACAAAATTTTTGAACACTCCAAGCTTTATGTGAAGAGGGAAAGTGCAATTTGTGACTCATGTGTACATTGTATCTACCAGGTACAGGATCAGTTGTCGCAGGCCAGTCTTAAACTGGGTTATGGTTTTCGTAGTCACTGCGGAAAATATGAAGAAGTACCCGCAAGGGAGGGAAGACACAACAGGGGGCTAAATAGGCGGGGCAAGCTTGGAACGGAGAGAACGGAACCCAGTGAGAGGAGTGTGCGGCTTCCAAACAATTAATTTGTATATATTTTCTACAGTCACGGCTGTTCCGTAAACATAGAAAGCACATGTAATTTGTGAATCCCAGATGCAATACAAGAAGGAGGGACATTACTTTTAGATCCCCACAGAGGCACCAGTTATGATCTCTATACTTGATGAGGTAGAGAAGCAAGTTCATAGACTCATATGTCTCATGTAATCCGATAGCATGTGCTAATGGAATAGATGGCATTTCATTCCCATTGTGTAAGAGAACTGCTTTAAGACTAACTTTACTTGAGTCTATATGCAGACACCAGTCTGGGGTATACTCGCAGTCCAGTTCTTTATTAAACCTTAAATGTCAGTACAATAACAGATAATGTCATTCTTGTCATAAACTTTAGCAAGCTGTACATGCCTATCGCGAACATTAGAAATTGTTGTTCCGCTTCGTAACATATTCCCTTGTTGTAAATGAGATCCAAGCAGTTCTGCCTTCTTCTTCGTTAACCCCAGATCCCTCACTAAGTCATTCAATTCAGCTTGACTCATAAGATGAGGTATTTTTTCATCATCTTTAGGTTCATATGCATCACTCTCCTGCTCCCTGTGACTTTCATCGCCATCATTGCCACTTTCGCTATCAAGACATACTGGAGGATTGGGAGCTGGATTTTGTTCATCGTGTGGAACAGGTTTCAAAGCAGAGTCACAATTTGGATAATGAATTGCTGATTTGTTTTTCTTGGAATATCCAGCAATACTTGTCATGCAGAAGTAGCAGTCCGAATGATGATCTCTTGGCTCTCGCCATAGCTTTGGTACGGCAAATGGCAGAGACTTCCTTTTGCCATGTAGCCACTGGGTGAGCCCCACATAACAAACACTGCAACAAATATGAGGCGCTCAGGTTCTGTCTTGATCACATACTTTGACGCCGAAGTAGTGATGATAGGCAACCTTCACTTTTCTTGTTATTCAAGCAACCCCTTTTAAATTTCTGCATATTGTTTTAAAAATACTTCACGATCAGTCTAAAATAAGAAAACGCAACATTTAAAAATAAAGTGCATAGCACAAGAAGTGTACAGCAATATTAAGCAATATAAAAGCTAGCTACAACATGCATTAACAGCGAAAATGTAAAAGTGATATAAGTAAATAAACCTGACTTGATACAAATATTCTGATTACACCACTGCAATCAGTATGTCAGAATTAGTTTGACAGACATACTGACAGTTTTGTGAGGTAGCGGAGCGAAATTATTTTTTTTTTGGTCGCTAGTGTTATTTCGAGCTCGGCAGAGCTTGGCGATCTCTCCAACTGTAGTGCAACTCCGTTTCAAACGTGGCACTTCTGATTTCGTCGAATTTAATTCGTACTTGAAATTTTTGCTGTGTCCGTGAAGGGCGCATGCGCATTCGCGTTCTCTTTTTGTCCGCCACGATAATCGCAGTAAATTACGAGCGACAATTAAATTTGACGTTTGAAACGGTGGCACACCTGAGTCGAACTTAATGGAATTACATTCGACGCGGCAGCAGTGCGGTGTTTGAATTATGCATTGGGTATCTTGGGCAACCTGACTAGGTGACATAGCGAGTAATCAGTCTTGGAGTTGGAGAAGAGCATAGTTCTCGTCGACTGACATTTCTCAGACGGTCTCTTTACCATTGAGACCAATGACCCTTCAGGTTTCAGGCCTACGCTTGCCAGGAAATGTTCGTAGCTGGTTGTAATTGAGGGAGCTGTATTTGACCTGAATTTTGCTGATTTTTATCTTGTCAATGGAGACGGTTAAATGCGCTCCTGACACTTGATGTAGAAAAAGGAAACCTATGAATATATATATATATATATATATATATATATATATATATATATACATATATATATAATATATATATATATATATATATATATATATATCTATATATACATTGGGACTTCACACAGTCCTATTCACACTCGCAACCTGGATTCTGTTCTCCCCGTTGCAAGCTTGTCCCGCCTATTTAGCCACCCAGACAGAGTATCAGCATTCCAAAACCCCAGATCAAACCAATCAAGCAACTACCGCCGTCCAGAACTCAGACAAGAACAGAACAAGAGCAAGAAACTTACAATATATCTCTTCTCGTGAGCTCTGCACCGACTCCCAACTCCGACATGACTGCTTGTACTTAGCCTTCTATACACTTCAGAAAAGGAACTATCGACACAAAATACAGCTGGCAGCAAAGCCTTACAGGCCCGGCGTTGTCCGACCCCAAACGTCCGGGGAGCACCCGATCGTCAACGCAGTCCGTCTTCCCACGCCTGCTCGCAGATTCGTCATATTTGAAACACGTGAATCTCTGTAGTTCCCTGGTGGTGGTCTAATTTTCCTGAATGTCATCAATCCGTACAGTCAGCACACTGGACAAGGACGTTGGGTATGTATTTTGGTGTCCAAGGACCTTTGGGAACCAGGACGATGGCGCCAATTAATGATCCGCTTCTTCGCATTGGGTGCTTTTTGCAGCTGCCTTTTTCTGTATCTATGCAGTATGATGTACCATTCCCCGAATGACTGGAGTGGTTTTACGGATAGAGGATTCAAATGTTTGGGTATAGCACAAACTTTATTGTAACCATATGACTCAGCAGACTTTCTATACTCAGAGATAGATAGTGTCTTAGATTGCTCTATTAAGCACTGTTAAGTATCTGCTACCACAAGAGACCATAACCACTCTCTCTCTCTCTCTCTTTCTCTCTCTCTCTTTCTCTCTCTCTCTCTATATATATACATAAGAGAGAGAGAGAGAGAAAGAGAGAGGGAGAGAGTTTTCTTGCAATCTTTCGACAATTTCTATTGTTATCATCAGGCTACATACAAACAGAAAATAGTTAATATTACTTATAAATGCAAATAAATAAAAAAACATCAGTTCAAGCATAACAACAAGATGAAACTAGATAAACAGTTTCAGATCAAAGGGTTGCCACTGAACGTTTAAAACTGGGCAATCACGACTGATGTAGAGGCTTTCTTTGATTTATAATGCTTTACTAGTAGTGTCTCTGTCTATGATGGTGAAGTCAGAGAAAGAGACGTTCGTCACGTGAGAGCATACCCGTCTCGAACAATTTAGAAGTATTGTCCCTTGACCAGGTTGCCAGTGGCGAGCAAACGTGGTGTTCTGAAAACCTTTTGCGAACATGTCTATCCTACAAATGTAGAGTTGTTTCTAAAAGACGAAAATTTATAAATAGCGCCAGCTCTGCGGTACGACGGCAACTTAAGCTAATATGAGAATAAAGAGCTCAATCTACATGGCGATTTAAATATAACCACAAAGGTTTAAAGCAGGGTGAATGTCGCGTCAGGATCTTGTTCAAATGTTAAGGCAAGATTACTTCTACTCTTCTTCGGTTTTGATACGTTTTTTGTTAATAACGGGCTTACTTTCGTGGATGGTATTTGTCATGCATTGTTCCATGATTGGACAAGAAAGTTCTTTGTTTTGCAACCAAAAGCATGAACTGAAGAAACCCACAGTATTTAAATACTGTTTGACAGCGGTGTCAATAATAGTTGCGGGAGCTGAGTTGCACGTAAGGAAGGATTTTTTGTTGCATACTTCATCATGGAATGCATCCAAGCTTGAGCATATGTATAAGATGTGTGTAAGAAATATATCAATGTAAACACTAGATTGCGTTTGTAAATCTCGGTGATGAAACTTTTGTAATTTGTGCAAATGCCACCAAATGTTTACAAACGGAAAACAGATGCAGCAAATCGTTTACCGCGGCGCGGAACTTTTACGTCTAGGAACGGCATGAAGTTACAAGATTCCTTTTCATGGTGAATTTCATATGTTTGTTTAGAAATTCATAACAGTCATTAGCATAATACTCGCTTGCAAATAGTTTTAAAATGTCATCAACATATCTACAGAAATTAGCAGGCTTAAAATGTGTAGGACCAGGTCGAAGCTACAATTCTTTTCGTGGTAACACAGAACTACATTGGCAAGGGTAGGACCTAGTGGGGACCACATGTCCTCACGATCTACCTGCCTATAATACTCGCTGTTGAAAAGATAAAGTTAATCCTTAGTAGCAATCTTAAGCAGTTCCCGAATTTGGTTTTTGTTTGTACCTTTCACTGTATCAGAAATTTCTATTGTCTCAATCAGAGGGATGCTGGGGAAGGGGCGCCAATGTCAAACGAGGACATGAAATATGCAGCATGTATCACGAATGATATTGGCCATCGAAAAAGATTCCTTCACTGTGTACTCATTATTGGTTGATGGTTCAAGGAGCAACAACTTGGCTCACCTATGCTTATGCATTTAAAATTGTCTTCAATTTCATTACTAGACTGCATTTCCCTGTGTACTCTCAAGGTTATAAAAAACGGTATGGGGTGGAAATGGTGCACTTATTCTGAAAATGGGAGAAGATGGACCTTAAACGCTTAAAATTGAAAATGAATTTAACATTTTTATCGAAATGCACTGAGCAAAAACTTGTCCCTTCATTTCTTCAGTTTCTTTTCGCGGTAATTAGTTACTTTTCTCGGGGAGTAACGCCGTTAGTAACTCAGTCACTTTTCGGGACAGGTAACTAGTTTCTGTAACTAAGTATTTTCTTCAAAGTAACGTCCCCACCACTGAATCTGTGGTTTCTCGTTCAAGTGTGCATGAGAAGAGCAAAATTCCGCAATGAAAGTTGTGCCAATAGCGAAGATCAGTAAATCCTAATTGGAGTTTGGGTAATGATGACATTTTCGTTGTCTAACCTAGAAACGGTAAAGCCAGTAGGAGATAAGTATGGTTGTGCATGGATGGGTATCGCTTTTCATTAAAGTGCAACTTCAACCGCTTGCTTATTTCTATCGCGAATGAATTTGCACTTTCCACTGCTAAGGCCAATCAGCCATTGTGATTTAGCCATCATTGAGCAAATGCTGAATTATCTACACATCAGTTACAGTATCAAATGTCAATTTACATTGCCAGTTCACGTTTACCAAGCGCGATCAAGCTGAGGGCAGTAATAACAAACATACAGTGTAAACCAAATTCATATGTCCGCAGTACCTCAAAGCTCTAGGTCCTTTCTTTCTTTCTTTCTTGCTTTCTTTCTTTCTTTCTTTCACATTTATTTATGCTCGGCAAATGAAAAAATTCACCTATCAAAATGAAAAACATAATCTAGCTCATGAATACAAGAGCTAACTAAACCGAGGAAAATTAAATAAGAAAAAGCGTTCATCATCTGAGTTTGTAATAGCCAAAAATGTAGAAGATAAGCCCTACTTAAGTGAGAAAAATCGCTCAGTACTATTCGATAATTCCTATCTTGTTAAATGTTTCTATGAATAATTTAACACGTTCACTCATAAAGCTAACTTGTTGTTACTTTGCTGATGACCACTCGGTTTTGAATACGCGTCAGTCCTCCTAGTTCTATAGCGCATCCTAGAGGAAGAATCGAGCTCCACAATTGACCGGCTAAGCCGGAATAGTATGATTAACCAACCACATTGTTTAAGTCAACCAAAAGTGAATAAGAACAAAAGAAAGAAATCGTTCTTGCTATCCGGACAGTCACTTCTCTTTGGTACCAAATAGACGGGAAGGCCTTAATAAACGGGGGAGGATTAGAAGTGAGGAATGGAATACAACGGTTTTAAAATATTTGTTGCAAAAATGAACTATCTTGAATTTTTTAGGCAAATACGTCTCTCCTTGAAAAACCGATATTCCGAACGCTCAGGCATAATATTTAAACAGTGATTTGTGTGCATGTTGAACAAAGTCCTTGAGCATACCTTACGCCTTAAGTTCTTAAACGACCTCTTGATTCACATATGACAAGAATAAAGTCCCCCCCCCCCCGGATTATTTTCCGTTAAAACATGAACCTATGGCCTATTTAGGAGTACGAGAAAGTCTAGAGGTTTTATAGAGTTTCCATGACCTTTCATTGTAAAGTAGCATAGTAGTTTGATTCAGCACAGGCAGATTCTGCTTTTGAACTTCCCTAACAAGGAATTCTTTTTTTTTTTGTGGGAGGTCTGCTTTCTTGTTAGAAACATGTACTCAAACTTCTGTTTTATGATTTTCCAAACAATAAGCTATGTAAAAAATCTCGCAATGATCTGCCGCGACTTCCTACCAGTCTTCGAGTCTCCGAGCAAAACCAAGTCAAGTACATCGACTTTGGCATCCTTGAAGATTTTTTTTTCTTCTTTTTGAGCAATTTATCAACAGCTTCATATGGCAACATGGACACATCCTTAATTCTGAGGTTTTTGCTTCTCAAATCCCTTTCCAAATCTCTAATCTTTGGTTAGAGTCTCAACAGGCCAAGCAACTGCTTGGAGTCCCATTAAGAATTTCGAGCCCCAGGAGACATCCGCAGTGCACTGTCTTACGAGAGCATATAAGCTCTCAAGTGCACAGGTGCCAGAGATCGTCACAGATTCAGCAGCCTGCCCCAAATGACTTGAACATTGCCTGCTGCGCCGCACGCGGGAAAAATAAAAAAAATGTTATGGCTAGCATTACGTACATTGTGAGTTTAAAGTTAAAAGGAATTTCAGAAACTCACTCTAAAGGCTTCCTTTGACGGAAGCACGCGTATTTACTTAAAAGCACATCTGCTGAGTATTTGTTGACACATGAACACTCAGTAATGCTGGCGCAACAGGCTTATATGTTAATAACCCGTTGTAAATAAGATGAAAATTAGACATGATCTTTACCAAGAGGTGCTTACTTAAAATTCTTGAAAAAATCAACGTAGATAAGAAATTGGTGACCGCAATGGGCTATATTATGGGCTATAAATTTGCTTAACAACGGTAGTTCTAGCGGATGTTACTTTCATAATACAGTTGAATGCGTCATAATTTAAAGCCGCTTGTTATACTGCCAAGATTATTATGCGACTGAACTTCACGCTAAACCATAAAAGATTGAAAGTGCCTTCCCTAAATACAGCTATGGTTTGATATATTCATTCATCTGAGATCTCAAAGCCTAATTACCACGTCTAACTGATTCGGACAGATGATAAAATTTGCATAGTATGAGACGAAGTCTCCTTAGCTTTACTCTATTGAGTGTGTGCTCTGAATTTGAGTGTAAATCTGTGAACTCAGATTTTGGTGGCATTCTCAACACGATTGCCCTCAGGTTATAAAGGATGCCTCCGTCTTCAGGAAATGCATCTAATAGAAATGTCATTTTCTGGGAAAAAAGCTCTCGTCGCTGTTGATTTTGTTGTTATTGTTGTTGTTGTTGTTGTTGTTGCTGCTGTAGTTGCTCTTGTTGTATTAATATCATGTTGCAGCTCGGTTTTTTCAAGCGTTTTTTTTTTAAGCCTTGGCATGTAGCTAAGAAATTATAAATAAAAGAAATTGAAGTTGCTGTTGTCGATGTATATCTGAGATCACTCAAGTCTGCAGTGGTAACGTTTGCCACCAGGCCCCACAGTTCTTCATGAATTGTGGCGTAAGAGAAGTTTATCAATTACATGAAAGAATGTTGTCAATTCTTTTTGAACCGCATATTCTTCCAATAAACTAGCTGTGAGAGTTGTTACGTAAAAGGATCGCTAGAAGATCATTTCCATTATAGAAATCTCAAAAAGTTTCTTTGAAAGCTTTAAACGGCTTTAGCACTGATGAAGACAGCATTAGTTGAAGAGACAGCATTCTTCTCGCAAAATCTCTTCTCGACGTATTTTACTCAATGTCATCTAAGTTTCCCACTTGCATGATTTCGATTAATTAGGAACCCAAAATAATAAGCGAAGCCATGTAATCAGCCATGCAATGTAATAAATAAGAAGGAAAAGCAAATTTAGAACTTGCACATGGGAGCTGATCTATCTCGCGATAACTACCATAGAGTTCATCTGCCTCAGGGGAAGACCTCTCAGCGTGATTCCACTTACGTTCATACAAAAGCACCACGGTTTCTCTTTAATTAAATCTTAGCTGGGCATCATGAGACTCGTTTGTGGCACGAGGCACGCTCGCAAGCAAGCATCAGAAGTCCTTATATTTGGCATCTCCCTTAGTAAACCGTCCATCCAGCATCGAGACTGCAAAGAATGGGAGCGTGGATGTTTCTGTTTGCACTGTTAGCCTTCACGGTAGCAGGTACGGTTATTTGAGAGTCATCGCTGAGACGAATGTGTTTTTTTGACCGGTTATTAAACTATTGAGGTGACCTAGCCTAATGCGGAACTGCTAACGTAATATAGGCGCTATTTTAAAGAATATCATACTATAGAGCAGACGTGACGTGCACGATGAAGTTTTGCGCTTAGGGAATTTGTCTGAAAGCCAATAAAGCAATCCGTCCAACTCAAACAGTAAACTGGTTCCCTTTGCAGGCTAAAGTTTTAAAATATAACTTCTTGCCACTCCCTTGGTTACTGGGTTTAAGAAAGTCTCCTGTTCTACATGTACTACTAAGTATAGAACGTATCAAAGGTATGTTTGAGCATCTCTTATTAAGTGCATGTTTATTGAAAGCCTCAGCGACATAATTATCGCGAGGATGCTCTTGTGGGAGACAATTATTTTTGGTACTTTAATCTTCTTTAGTTGACACAAAGTACGCGTCGTTATGTCGAAGATCCTGGGAAAAGATTGGCTGCTTTGAGCAGTTCGAAAACGCTACTATATTAGCGACGGATTACGCATTAGATGGCAACAACAGCATTGACTGGAAATACTACCAGGCCTACCTATTGGAGTAAGTAACATTTGTTGTTGACGGGATCATGATGTTTGAAAGGCAAACCTTTGAAACCCCAAATGTGCTGCACTGTTCACTGCGATGTCCTGGCAACCTTACGCTTTTGCTTCCCCTCTGGGTGTTGTGCGTATTAATAATTTCAAGGTGAAATCTTGCATGTGGAAGTCGCAAAATCGTAAAATCTTAAATTCCGAACTTTAAATCAAGCATGTTTTCGCTTTCTCGTTTAGGTTGGCCTGCCGGTGTAAGAGCTTGGCGTCAGCTAATGGTTTTCAATATTTTGGCCTGCAAAGTTATGGCGTATGCACGGGACTGTCGGACATTACCGGAGCAACGAGACATTCCGACGAGGAGAGGTATTGTGTGCAAGGGCAGTTCAGAGACTGCACTTCGTCGACGGCGAGCGAGTGTATTGGAAAGTACTCCACTGAGTATGCTTACAAGATCGGTAAGGTTCACACCCATCTCGCTACGCTTATTTACTTATTGAAAGAGTTTTCTTAGTGCCAAAAAAAAATCATCAGGCATTCGCCCCGATATCCACTATACCTAGCCGTATCGAAACCAAACCATATTAATTTGGGTTCATGTAGTACGAGTACACTACCCCCAAGAGTTTGGAACGTTCCAGAGCTTATTAAGTCAAGTGCTAATGAAATTCTTTTCAAGTTAAATACAAAAGAGTGGATAGGCTCCAAATGTGTAAGCAAACGACTGGCCATCATTATGTCGTTCTCGGTCTATTTAGCTCTTGTATATACGCGCTATTTTAGGATTTTCATTTTGACAGGTTAATGTTCATTACCAAGCATAACTAAAAGTGAAAATAAAAAAATTAAGAAAAAAGCATTTCACTGGTGGATGCGAAAATATCAAGCATAAATGCAATATATCGTTTGGCAACTTGATGTGTAATCATCCATGCCACTCAGCAGTAATGTTTTTATATGATTTTCTATCGAAGCAATTTGGTGGGCGTCCTAATACGTAGTGCGCTTAAGTTAGTAAAAACTGTAACGATGGTTGAATTTGAATTGCGGATTACGAGGTATAAGTAACGCCTTAATTGTTGTTAGGCGTAGATGGTGGATGGAGTGAATTCGGAGCATGGGGTCTGTGCAATAAACACTGTGGTGGAGGCATTCAAATTCGGAATCGTACGTGCTCCAATCCGCAGCCCTCTTCAGATGGGGCACCTTGTGGAGGAAGTGCTTATGAGACTAGATCATGCAACCTTCAACCTTGCATAGGTATGTCATAGGCACATCTCGTTTTGCAGTTTGTGTTGAAAGAAATCTGGCAAGCAAAGGTCACGCAGAAAGACAACAGAGAAGATTTCACTATTTTACGGAAGAAACTTGTGTTCTTGTATAACTATGTTCGCTTAAAGACATGGAGTGCGGTATGCACATGCATAATCTTCGTAACAGGGTTTGTTTGAATGAGAAAGCATGACGCTGAAACTGTGAAAATTACTATTCATAGGGTGCGAGTTCATTGATGGAGGCTCGGAAGGAAGCGAGATTAATATTGGTATCGTATCAGGTCCAGAGGAGTGTGTGCATAAGTGTTATCTAAGCAGATCCATCGATCGCAATATCAATGGAGTAACAGTTGACTCTGGCACGGGGACGTTATGTTACTGTAAATTGGGAATGAAGGGAAGTTCAGGACAGGAGTCTTGGAAGACGTGCAAATTCGTTGGAAGTAAGGCTACTACTAAATTCATGGTGTCCCCAGCCATGTCGTAGTTAACACTGTAGTATCTTGATTTATCTAAGCCACTGCGGTTAAAGATAGACGCAGGAAGTGTGATAAACCTGTCACTTGTCCATTGAAGCCTTAAGACTGCCAGTCGACAACGCAGACAATCTTTACCTGCATCTATAGCCGCTAAAAGACCTGATGGCGAAATATTCTATGGAAAGACGCTGGTGGAAATTTCCTTTTGGTTCCGTTTTTTTTAAAGTAGGTTTGATAGTTATTTTGACGGTGTTCTCGAATTTAGTAATTGACGGCGGATGGAGTGACTATGGCCCGTGGAGTGATTGCAGCCGCTCTTGCGATGCTGGAACTCAAATCCGACGTCGGGCGTGCACTAACCCCGCCCCTTCAGAGGTCGGTCTACCGTGCGTCGGCCCGGAGGAAGACGTAAGGCAGTGCAATGAATGGCACGTTTGTGCAGGTAAGTGAAAAAAAACGAGCATGCTATAGCATGGAATAAGACTCAACCGTGTACTGATATAAACAAACCCATAATTTCCGATTAAATTTCAGTGGTTCTAAGTCGATCTTCGGCTGAGGACTAGTCATTTCCTGTCGTAGAAAATTCTTTTGAAAACGCGGCGCTCTTTTAGTTATAAAGTACCATGTCAAAAGCACCACAACGACAAATTGACAGATTTTTCCGGTTCATAGATCCCTCGATATCTTTTCCTGGTTGCGACTTTCATATCGGCGATGGAACAGGCGGTGCGGAAGCGAACATTGGCTCATTTCCCGACTTTAAAGCATGCGCCACAGCATGCTTCGAGATGCACAAAACAGACCCAAATGTGAACGGAGCCACTGTAGATGCAGCAACCGGCAAGGCGTGCTATTGCGAACGGGGAATGACAGGGTCGAATTCCGCTTCAAGTTGGAGGTCATGCAAGTTTGGAGACAGTGAGTTGCTACATTGCTGGACTGAGCATTAATTGACATTGATTGATTTTCTCGTTACCCTTGACATGCGGTGATTTCCACTTGAAAAAAGCACCCAAGCCACCTTCGTCCACCTGTGAATTCTTTTTGGCATATAAAAACATATTTCGTTTGGTCACCGTACTTGCGTTACAATTTTATTCGCGTTATTTCTAGTTGTCGACGGGGGATGGAGCGAGTTCAGTGATTGGTCAACATGTTCACAGTCGTGTGGTGGAGGATTTCAAACAAGACGCCGGACTTGTACGAATCCGTTACCTAACGAGTTTGGAAATCCGTGCAGTGGCAGTGACAAGGAGACACGTGTTTGCAACGAATGGATCATATGTTCAGGTGAGGCGTTATTGTCATCATTTACTGACATACCGTAATATGCGGTGGAGCGGTTTTCGTGCTAGCAAAACACTATTTCAAAACGTCTATTTCCTCTTATACGGGTTGGCTTTGTGCAGCAATGTTTGTTCCGGAATTCTTCCTTCAAAATTGGGATTAATTTTCCTTAATCTAAGAGGATATTTTAAGAGAAGAATACGAGAATAATTTATATTCATTGTGAAAAGATTCGATTTCCTTTTTGCTTATCTTTTAGTGAAATGGATATAGGCATATCTATATGTATATTATCGATATATATATATATATATATATATATATATATATATATATATATATATATATATATATATATGACTCACTAGAAAGGTATATAAAATGTTT
>QQSS02000004.1:0-20009 GCA_003687565.2 Craspedacusta sowerbii | reverse complement strand
TATATATATATATATATATATAACCCTGGATTGCGAGACTTACTGGGCCTAGGTGTGCGCTTGAGTCTGCGCGTATGTGGCAAGGTTTGTAAGTGTGAGTGCGTGCGGTATTTGCATGACGAACATTTAATTATCACCTATTTAATTTTAAAAACGTCCAAAATCTAAGTTCGCAGCGCAAGCAAGTCTTTCGAATACATGCACCCCGTGCAGGCAACAAATAGAAAGTCTTCAATAAGAAACAAGTCAGCAATTCATCTTCTAGTTTGAAGAAACCCCGTCACCTAATAGGAAACGCAGGCAGTAACGAAATAGGAGGGGCGGACCAAGAAATGGGCTCATTTGATTGCGAGATGAAACCCCGTACTTGCATTAATTCGACATTCTCTAGGGCTATCTATCCGTAAAACTTGACGGTGGATACTACTGAGGTGGATTAACGTAGAATCATTCCTTCTCGCGCATACCTCACGGATTAGTCAAGTCTTTTCGATACGTCCTCGCTCTCTTCTACTGGAAAGGTTTCCAAGACGCTCACTATTCAATAAAGAAGAACTCTTTAAGTAAGGTAACGTCCACGAAAAAATAAATGCTTACGGGTGACGCATACTTACAACCGGCTGCTCGATACCATATAGACACGGCGAGAGGAACTTCAGTCTGGCAGCACGTATGGCCAAGAACCAGTCCACTATTTCCTGAAGCAGGGGAATCAATGGCTAAGCTACACCAAGGGCAACCCGAACCGCAAACAAATCATCAAGTGAAAGCATCGTGACGAACCTGGTTCGAGGCGAAACGAGCGAGCAAACCAAGCTAGCCGGAATACTGGTCGCACTTTACGGATAAAGGCATTCAAACGCAAAAACCTTCAAGCGCAAACGTGAGCTCAAAATTGACCAAGAGGATTTTAAAGACAAACCTGCGTAGCCTCTCGATCCTTGCAGAAACGAGAAGACACTCTGCTACTTACAAAACTCGAGTTCGAGTAGACGAACAAGTGCCTTGGTCGTGCCACGCCACCTTGGTTGGAGCGACTCGTGATGAGCATGCAGTTTTCCTTATCACAGAAGTCGCGAGCGAGGAGCATCACGTTGATGTTGCTGATCAGAATCCGATTTTTTGCCACGGCATCCTAAGCCAATAACAAACGGTTCTAGGCATTAGTCAAAAAAGAGAGTCAAGCGTTAGCCAAATAAGTCGCGAGCGAGGGAAATGAATTCTTGTGTAACGCAAAACCGGTTAGAGGAAAATTACTAAGCACAAAAATTCGTTGGATATAGCGAGCACCCAAGACCGGGAGAACTCAAGAGGATTTCCCAGCATTACTACGGAATAGGGAAGAGGGAAAATCGAGCAACTTACACCTGGCTTAATATAGTACTCTAAGTAGCCGTTCTCAGATGAGAGGAAAAAGGTCCGCTTGTTCCAATTGTTTTTTAGTTTCTCTCTCTTCCACAAAATGCCGGACTTGCATCCTATAATGGACGACAAAAATTATACGTAAAACCTCTTTTTTTTGTTGCTACATGGCAACCATGGACCTTCGAAGGTTGAAATAAAAAAAATTATTTTTAAGCGCTCTTAAAATTATATCACCAAGGACCTCGAACTTAAAAAAAAACACAGATGTACTCACAAATCAAACAATTCCAAACAATATCACGTGCAGATGTAGAGGCATAGCAAATACGAGATTTGAAATCTTAAACATCACTCTTCATTCTAAAACACTTGTCTCCCCTTCCAACATTGTTGATAGAGACGCAATGCCTCGACGCCGAATCTCCGCCGTCGAAAAACATTAGAACACCAAAGCCCGCACGCGGTGACCACAACCAAGACAGCCACACGCCGGATCTACTTTAACAGCATCGCAGAATCGTTCCAAATACGTTGCAGCGTTAGACATGGCTGAATATTCGACAAAGGATTTATTTAACAAGCAATAAAGAACTGCCATGGATAATAGTACTGTTCCCCCCAACAAAAGATAACCTAAGACGTCCGCCTGTATATTCTAGAGCAGGGGTCTCCAAATTACGGCCCGCGGGCCAGAACTGGCTTCGCGATGCTTCTTATTCCGGCCCGCGGGCATCGCAATCGCATCATAACGAAAAGTACAGAAACTCAAGGTCGCGCTTCCGAGGCGAAAGTAATTGCAGGCATGATGCTTTTGCTGCAAAGAAGGCACATCAGATGTGTGTGGTTTGAGTGCACAGTTATAAACATGTATCTTGATCATACTTTGTTAGACCTCGACTCTGCAACCGCCCCACAAACTGCTGCATGTCCGTTAATGAGGCCCTCGAGCTGAAAAGTTTGGACCCCCGCGTTCTAGAGCCTGAAAGACTCACCTAAAGCGTACCGTTGCTTGTCTTCAGCGCCCTCTACGAACTCTTGCCGTTCGTACTTGGCACGAATCCACTGTTGTATTAACGCACTTCAAGAACAGGAGAAAAATCTTGTGCACTCCACTACGATTTACCGATTGAAAAGCTCTACATAGAGTAAGTATACAATGAGCCTCAGCGCAAAACCTTACATAGCACAAGACGTCTGCAGAAAGATAAAAGCCCTCCAGTATGAAACCATCTCAGGCAAAATTAAGGAAACCTGGCAATACACAAAGCAGTGCAGAGGTTGATTAAGTAAGAGTCTCGATTGATAGCGGTTGGGCGCGTTCGGCTAAAAGAAGTTTATCGGACGGGTGGTGTCCAACGACGAAAAGAAAGTCCCTTTTCGGACACACTCAGCAGGAAACAAGCTTCCCTGCTTCCGAACCAGAGCACAGGAGTTTAACAGATACATACGCTATTACAGACGAGTCCCTGAAGGTTATTGCTCGATATGCTGCTATAAAAATACACATGTTTACAGCCAGATATATACTAGGGTGGATTACAAACACAGTAAACGTTCAATAAACAGCTCAAACCAAACAACCATAATGAAAAATGCATACTCGTGTTCTCTCGGAGTAGGCCTCTTCCAACATAAAGGCACATTGTGCTCCCATATCCCAGCTGCAACGTTATTCCCTATTCGATCCACAGCCTAGACAATAGAAGAAACTAGTCTATGTAACGCATATCAGAAACGCAAACAAGGCTCACTTTGCATACACTAAACCCATTTTACGATCTAATATCACCTCCTTACGTAAGGGCTATACAGAATATGACCTTGGCCAAATTTGGTCGGAGCCGGATTTGTCCGGATTTACTTTGTCACATACAACAGGCGCCGGAACCCGATTTGTCGGGATTTATTTTCTCGCATCCAGCCGGAGCAGGAACCCGATTTGTCGGGATTTATTTTACCACATCCAGCCGGAGCCGGATTCATCCGGATTCATGTTGTATAGACATATTGGCAGAGAAAGACCTTGAATCCACTAAGTAAACCCAGACTCCCAGCGAAGGAGTTAACTGAAAAGGGCCTAACAAATAGCTGATCTGACAACAGCCTCAAAAGATGTCTGATAATATGCAAGTGCCGCAATAATCTTTGTTAAGAAAACCTGAAAAAATCTGCTGGGTCACGTTTTTCAAAATGAGGTAAACCAATAATGAAATTACAACATCAAGTGGCACGAGGTTGCACCCTATGATTCTACCTGAAAAATGGCATCATAGAAATACCGGCATAAAAATACATTAACTTTTAAGCCCACTGGCAGTACAAGCTTACCCTGACTTGTTCCTCTGAAATAGTGTCTGCCATAATTAACTTCACTGTGGAAACATGCACTCCCAGAATACGATGCACACCACTGCAGTGGATACATAGGAATACTCCTAGATTCACAGATATGCATTCCGGTGGTGGTTCTTAAAAAATTTAAAAAATAAAAATTTCAGTTAAACCAGAAAAGCCTAAATATATCGTCCAAGAACATTGGAAGTTGGAAAAGCAAATATTTTAATAAAATAAAACAAGTTTACTTTCTTTTACTGGACGATACCATAAACAATTTGAAAATTACTAAGTGACATATTCACATCCCCTTATTTGCTTTGTACATAGCAGCAGTGGCATAAGGAGATGGCAGGCATGTCACTTTAACATCAATGGAATCTTCCATTATTAAATCATACCTGTGGCACCACAGTCAGCACATTTTTCATTGCCCGGTCTTTTCCGCAACTCTAGCAACTGCTGCTGACACTTCTCTGACATGTCTATTTTAAGGATCTACATGAATAGTAAAAAAGTAAAACATAGCTGCAAAAAGTTGAATAAACAGAATTGCATATTGAAAACATTTAAAATATACATCCCTAGCAATCCACACCATTCCTTACAGGGCCAAACTCTTGAAACAAAGAATGCATGGCATTTAGGAATGATATGCACACAACTGCCTATCATGTCCACCATGCATAGCATGACTGCAATGTTCAGCCAAAAGATTTGCTGACTTAATCAAACTTGAAGTGGCTTTCCTGAAAAAAAAAAAAAAAAGAACCCCACAAACTCAGGTTGGCATTTGGTAAACTGCACTGTTGGTGAATCCTCAGAGTTCATGTGTAAAAGGCCAAGTTGTTAGGCTGACAAGGTCCGTCAAACTCCAGCTATTGAATGACAATGTACTTTTCCATCTGATTCCAACTTCCAAACCTTACAAAACCGAGGCAGACACCTAGCAATTGATTTTTCAATCTTGCATAACCATAAAAAGTTAGATGCAACAAAAAAAATTGAGTTCAAAAATCTGTTCCCAGCCTCAGTTACCAACACCAACGAAGAAGCATGTTCACTGGGAAGATTGCAGGGAAGATCAAGCTAATATTTGAACTTATAGTCGCAAGCTTTTAAGTAAAGATTAATTGAATCAATTATTCTCATAATATTTAATTAGATTGTTACCAAACAGACGTTCTTCATTGAAACTATATCTTCAAGCAAGCAATTTCACTAATAACATGAGTTTAAGAACTATTCACCAGTAGCTGCAAAAACATAATATATTATAACTACATATAATATATAACATATATTATATGCTCTTGATGGCACAAGTGGCAGTGGCTAAGAGAAAACTAAGGCTACACAGGCTTATCACATCAGGTTTTTTGTAGTGACAGCAGGAATAGGAATTTCAAAAAAAAAAAAAAAGGCAAGCAAACTACAAAAATTCAGAATATATTTCACACAGCCAAGATTATCAGAACGGCAATTTTCGAACCATAATACTTGGTCGCCTTTAGTTAGCCATCTAGTACGACGGATAGCCAGAACTTGAGCTGAGGTCTCAATACTTTTAGTCTTCTGTATCACTTCATGAGCAAAAGCTATCTCCTGCTTATTTTTATTATTATTAGTTTTTTATATATATTTACCGCCCTTTTCTTTTCGTGGCGTTGCTTTCGCTTCAAGTTCCTAGTAGCTTTAATAGCCATTATCTAGTTTTCTGCTGTAATCTTTCACATCTTGATCGATTATCGCGAAAATGCCACTCCATTATCGAACCATCGAAATTGGTAGGACATTCGCAGTGTCTAGGTCCGCAACTCCCACCTCAGCACATTTACATGGACAAAATTGAACAGATGGTCAACACCTGAAGACACACCGCACACGTTCCTTTTGAATCAGAACACTCCCATGCATGGCTTCGTTCTCGCGCTTAACCTTTTCGGAGTTTTCACTACGCACTCGCCAATAGCAGGTCATGGTCAGTGGCATACTACGTACTCGGCGTTGGCTCCTGCCATTCAAGATTTCGCAAAAATTTCAACAAGAAGGCGGCGCTAAGGCTAAGCCCATTGACTACTTCTGCGCCCAGCTGTTCGGATTTCATCCGCGATAGCGCCAAGACCCAAGAGGTACTCACCGGCCTCAAATATATGATTTACGAAAAGTTGCTGCTCGCCTATTAGCAACTAATGCACGTGCCACGCAATTTCACATACACAAAATACGCGGGTGCTTGGCTACTACACAGCACCTACTACCAGATTAGAACTACTACGATGGCTTTCCCACCACGAAAGGCTGGCTTTCAACGAGTTCTCAGAGTATAGATATGTCGCTTATGCTTGGTTCAAACGTCGCACTTCTGCCGCGTCTAATGTAATTCCATTAAATTCGACTCGGGTGCGACGCCGTTGCAAACGTCAAATTTAATGGTCGCACTACAGTCGGCAAGATCGGCAAGCTCTGCCGAGCTCGATTTAATTGCCGCACGTAATTAAGCTGTCGCACTGAACTGAATCAAACGTCGCACTTCTGCCGCGTCGAATTAAACTATTGAATTCGACGCGGCAGAAGTGCGACGTTTGAACCAAGCATAACTCATAAGAGGGTCATTTGCTGACATCCTTCGGCTATCGCTGGAGTTAGATTTAAGGCAGCCGGCGCTTGCTGCACAAAACCGCGGAGTAGATATGGAAACCTGTGCGCACTTTTTAATATTTATATTCTTTGCAGCGTACATTTCTTCGCCGGAACGATTATCAGTTCTGTTGGCGTTTAAAGATAATCTGGTAGCATAAAGCCCATCATAAACGTTTGGTGAGTAACCTGATATCTTTAGTCGCATAAAAAATCAAAGTGTCACTGGCTCTGAGGCGTCAGTATTGAAAAAAAAAAACAACAACAACAACAGTGCAATGTAAAACCACCAAGGGTCCATAAATAATCCTTGTTGTGCACCACATGCAATCCGAGTGACCTCTCACTTATTGTGATCCTCAGTGGTCAATCGCTTACGTTCATTCAGATATGATGTACGACAAGCGCCTGCAGAGGTAATCGTATGGACTATATGGTATAAAATAACTCTTGGCGGACGACCAAAGTGCTATGTATCTAGCTTATCTAGGCGTAAATACCCATCTGAAGACACGGATCGTCTTAAGCTTTAAAGTAGCTCAGAGTGAAAGCACTGAAACTCACAACACCTATGGCTGTTTGGACAATGCACAGGGCCTCTAGATTTAATCACCCGCTCTGGACGTGCATTTTTAACCGTTCCCGTTTTCCATGCATACAAGAATGTTCAACCCAGGCGTGCCTGGATTCGTAAAAAGCGGGAGCTCTGTCTTTGACTCTAGCAATACTCCAAACACACGTCCGAGCTTATTTGTAAGAACACTTGCAGGTAAACTAAAAAAGTGGTGCTCCTGTAATTACGCACCGTTCAGGCTTATAAAAGCATTCGCACGTACACTCACTCTGTAATAGTTGGAATTGAGTTTGGCTAGCTTAAGGTGCCTTAGCTTTCCTGGACAGTGTGTTTGTGATTATTCCGTACACAGATTCTCCCATTTACCCTTAAATTTCATTTTTGACAGCGTACAAGCAACACTGAGCTACTGCTTAATCAGAGCAAGTTTCCGAAGTTTACGCAGGAGGCTGAAAAGCTTTTTTCTTACCCTTCTTGTCCTCGCGTAGACTAATTATGTATACCTAGACTCGGCATAGCATGCGAAAGATAGCATCAGGCGTAATTGTACGACTCTATTTCAAAATTCAAGTGAGCTAATGACCACGCTCGATGACCGATTTCAAACCAAACGTAGCCACGTCACTTTGACGTCATGATCAAGCCAGCGAACGAATTTTCAAGAAGTCCGTCTCAGCGTCGATTTTTTTAAAAAGTATCATGGCATGCAACCTCATGTCAGCATGAACACTCGCAGATGTTGCAGTTCACTTACTGCGAAAGCTTAGCACGAGAGCGTTAAGAAACATGAAGTATGATTTGGAAAAGTAGATCGGATCCGACGAGTATCTTTAACATGAATAATTTGCCTGTGACTGCCTTGAAAGGCGTTGCGGAGAATAGGAAGACTCAGAAACCCTACTCAAGTTTCAAATGAACAAATTTGCTCTTCTGAGTGCAATTGTTTTAATAACTGCCACTTAGATATCTTAAAAGTCGGATGATTAAATACGATACTTTGGGAACGCATCTTCAACAAACAAAAAAGTCCACAATACTAATTCCATGCCAATTTTAACCATGCTGCTAAAGACGTCCATGAAGTTCATCCAAAGCCCATGAAAAGAGCCAAGATGTTCTAGGGGATCCATGCCCGAAAGCGAGTAAACTGGACTGGTAGCAACTGACTTATTTGTATGCACTCCAAAGTGCATTATCCTATGTTTGTAATATTCTCGATGGCGAATAGCTACAAAATAAACAAATCGAAGAAAGCAAGAATTTGCAATCAGCATCTTTTGAGTAGTGGCGGTTTCTGTAAGACAGAGAGGAATGCTTTTATTACATCATCGCATCAATCTTATGAAGCCATGTATTTTGTACAGGTCTGGTTCATAGGCGAGCGATAAAAGTGTTTTGTAGAGCACCTTCTTGCAGAATTAGCGAATTCAACAGTCACCATGGTGCTACCCTTATACTCCAAGCAGACCTAACATCCCCAGTACGATCGCTTGTAAGATCTTCACAAAGTGTGTCTTCTGGTAACAGGGGATAGTACGAATAGATTAGATTAGATATTTTTAAAGTTAGTGTCTTCAAAAAAGTATTGATTTTTCTCAAAATCTCCTGACCATATTCGCCCAGGATGCGGTGAATTCCGTCTTGGCGAAAAATACTGACTGGCCGCTGACTTGAATAACCTCGCAACCATAGCAACGTTGCGAGTGAGGTTCAGTTATGCTGTAGCACGAACTTATCAAAAGGAATTCTAAAATCACCCGGCATCTTCACCTAGGCAATGCCTTAATCCTTTGCTAAAGTTAATAAACTTAACATTGACAAATCCTTTGACTTATTGAAATCCGAAAAAAATTGCTGAAATATGGCGAAAAATAAAACAAAAGCACCTGTCCCAAATTTCCGAGGTGATGAAGATAAATGTACAGGCTGCTGTTGGTTGAAAAAAAGTTTATTTCACATAACTTCTGAAGGTCTACGTATTGCGCTAATGGGCATCCGTCTCATTACACGTAATGTATTGATATCAAACTACCTAAACATAGCGAGCATGCTGTGTAGACTCTGTCTCAGTACAATATGACACGTTGGGGCGATGATATTATGAGACATCAGCAATTGTGCGTAAGCTAATCTATGCTGGTTGTCATTCCAGGGCAATGGACAATAATCCTGACCTTCACGGCACTGGGTGGAGAGAACTTGCACACGGCAAAGTTACCACTTAATCCTTAATCCAAACCCGGTTTTTTGGCTGAATTGAATAGAAAATTCTACTTCCTTGAGGAGCAGTCCTTATCTTCGACCCCATTTTGGCTTAGGGTCAAGGTTTCGGTTAAAGTTAGACTACCAGAAATAAAACATCTAACCAAAAGATTATCAACAGCAGCAACAGGATTAATCGCCACGTCGATGACTGAAGGCGCGCGGGAAGACGTCCATCAGACCAAGAGCGTTGCAGCAATTACTGAGGACTAAAAGGTAGACTTATGCCCTCTTAGGAAAGGACCTAGCCTACAAGGACAAGGGGCTTGAGGAAATGAAGTCAGCAAGAAGAATTGATCATCTTTGCTGCATGATCTATAACTTTATTTTACAAATGACACACCCATTTGCGCCTTTCATCAACTCATCAACTTCATGTACTTCATGTTGCGCTTGTATTTCTGTATGTGCGTGAGTGTTAGTGTTTGTGAGTTTCTATTTGTGTGTCTATGTGATTTTTGTTTGCGTATGTGCTCATTTGGGTGATCTTGAGCAAAATACACAGGACACAATAATTCCTGCGTCCTTTTCTTTAAGAATTATTATGCATGAAAGCGTTTAATCCGTACTTATGTCTAATTTTAACTAATTTTCATGTCTAGCTACAGCCGAATGTAGTGCCTTGCTTTGCTGTCAAATCGTTGATAAATAAAAGATTCGAATCGTGGATGCAGAGGAAAACTGCGTACATGGTCCATTAGTGTAGTGAAGGAATCAACTAATTTTTGGGTATGGTTGGTATCTGACAAAAGGAAGTCCAAATGTTGCCCAAGTTAGACAAACGATTCTCCTGTGATCACTGGTTTCACTCTTTGTTTGTTAATGAAAATATTTGGTTGGAATTGCTTAACAGAGCTTCCCTGCTTGGGAATTCTAAAGGTGCGACATTTATAGACTCCAAGTACCATCCCGCTCCAGGCACGCCATCGATAAAAAAGCATTCAAAGGAACCTAATGCTCCGACTAACTACAACTCACTGCTGCTGCGTCATCTGCGAATTGATATCAGTGTCAGTACGAGAACAAGCACGAGGACTTAAATCCAAACTGTTCAAAGTGTGGAGATGTTATATACTTGATGAAAGTATATGAAAATTTTTGACACATTACCATGTATTATTGAACATCGGCCGTTGACTATTTACACAGGACTGTTCACTCCTTGAAGGTCCATCTTACAATAGCGTCCTGAGATTTCCAGACTTCCTTTAGATAGTCGGAGTGGGCCCAAGTCTTGTTTGGTCTGCAGTAAATGTAGAAGCTACTTCCGACATCCTGCTAACTACTCTATGTAATCTGCAGCAAAGATCTTTCAGGAGTTTCTTAGAACTGATGCCAACGCAAGGGAGAAGCAGGGTAGTGAGCTCCACTAGGGTACCTCTGAAGTCTACGAAAGAAATTTGGAGTTGAGACTTACATATTTGCTTGTTTATATGAGATCTTGCTTTATTTGTATTAGTTTCGAATGAAACCTTTAGGCTGGCAATGCTGTTACTAGATCGGGTACAAGTGTTGCGAATATATCTGACGGATGCGGTAGACCCGAACACGGTAGGTCGATATACAGCTTCATATCCTCGTTCTTAACCTGATGGAGGTGGTGTATAACATTTTTAAGTACTGAGTTGTGTCGCCACAGTAGCGGTCTAGTGCATTCTTGCAAAAAAAGAATGCACAAAATTGAGTCTGAAGTTCATCGCAGAGCTTGCACTTTCCGTCAGAATGACTCCAGCGCCTCAAGTTGTATGCATTTGCGAGACTAAGTATAAAAGCGCTTCGACAAATGCAGATGACATTGCTTGGAGGATTTGTTACAACAACCAGCCATTTTGCAGCGATTTGCTTGCGCGAATTTCTTGGACGTGCAAGATGATTGTGCTTTGCTGTTTATCGAATGACTTTGCTTAATTTTTATTTTATTTTGTTAAGTTAGAGTTATTTTTGTCTCCTCCTTGTCCAGGTATTTCGCAATGTTGGTGTTTGTGACGCAATGCTGTCTGATTTGGGATGGCTACTTGATGTTAGCGAGTATATTCTGCTTTGCTCATCGTTTTGCGATGTTTCAGGATTCGCCTTGTAGAAAGTTCACACTTCTGATAT
Source organism: Craspedacusta sowerbii (assembly GCA_003687565.2). Lineage (NCBI taxonomy): Eukaryota > Metazoa > Cnidaria > Hydrozoa > Limnomedusae > Olindiidae > Craspedacusta > Craspedacusta sowerbii. The sequence goes on along the minus strand of QQSS02000004.1, from coordinate 8,734 downwards.
AAGTCTGTTACGCTGCAAAAATTGAGACCAAGTTGCTGGTAGGGAACGGGAGATGTGATATATGTCCACTCTGGGATTTGCAGCCTCTTTCGTAAACGTTTCGAAACTAAATTCTCAAGGCTTTGGTTTACCCATGTGGTAGCTAGGGGGCAGATTTGAAAACGCCAAAAAGATCTGATTCAATGCGGTTGAGACTGAGATTGAATTTGAAACACCACGCATGTCAATTGCGACCTACCGTCGATGCAAAAGCTTGATTGCCAAGAGCACTAACATCAAAAACCACTGTAAAGGCAGCAACTGCAACACTCCTCATCGATTAAAAAAAAACTCCTCTCGTATGAAAGCATCCACCCATCCACGAATCAACTCTCATTAACAATAATAATAATATTATTAAAAAAATAAACAATAATAATAGTAGTAGTAGTAATAAGCATAGCAATAGTAATAGATGATTAATAAATCATATAATATTATATTAAACAAAAAATTTTCAAAACCTATATTCTAATGGTACTCAATTATAGATTACAAAATAAAATTTTAAAAAAGAAATATTACTTGTTTCTCAGAATAACGCAGTGTTTGATATGTTCTTCATTGCTGTATCTCGGCTACGGCCAAATGAGTTCAATTCAAGCCCATTGTAAAGACAAATCATTCCTTTCCCAATAACTCACCTCATAGAAACTCTATTTTAACCTTGCTATCTGATAACATGGAGGATCTGTTGACAAAGGTTATCATGCCAAACTGACTGATTTACTCATTAATGGCTGGCAGATTATCGCTTCATTATAGGATCAAACCTTTTAAAATCAAATCCTTGTAAAAGGTAATGTTATAAATGTATGCCCACATACGTACACACATATACAGAGGCAACCAAACACCCAGAAAAAACTCATGAGCGCATACCAACAACCACATGCTCTATAGAGATTTTCAAACGTTTTTCACCAAGCCTGAGGTCTCCATTATACTGCTGCCTTTGCATGCAGCGCTTATGACACGAAGACCCTTCCATCCGAACCGCTATGTATTTTGAGGTACATGACTGAGACACAGTGCACTGACCGGTTGCAGCGCAAGATTACCTGAGAACTACTTGGACCAGCAAATGTACGACTTCGTCGTCTGCTGGGAAGGTCTTCACAAAGTGTGTCTCCTGATGAAAGGGGACAGTGTGATGACAGTTGACGATCGTTGGAGCATCGACCCTTCTTTCAAGCTTCAGTTAGCAATTATCGAGCTTGTTAGCACCTTGATAGGCTCACTCCATAATTGAAGACTGGCTTCACTTGCTGCAACTGTCGATGTCGATTGATAGACTGCGCATACTGGGTTACTCCTGGTTCTTTCACAAAAAAAACAACAGCAACAACAACAATAGCAAGAAAAACCTTAGAACTAGGTTTCAAAATTTAACCGAGAATGATCTATGAGGAAATTTATAAATCACCCCTGGCAACTGACAGTTCAAGGGTGAATAACAAGCTCGTTCACTCTCACATGACTGAAGTCTATGGGAAGGTTCCCACGAACCTCCATAAAATTACATGCAAGGAGGTTTACATGCAAAATGTTAATTTTAACTTTTAATTTAATTTTTTGATAATTTAATTTTGAATTTAATTTTTTAATAATTTAATTTTAGATTTAATTTTAAATTTTCATTTTAATGGCTCACGGTTATCAGCGTCAGAATTGAAATGGCAGGTTGACATGCTCACCCACAAAATTTCAAACATTGAGGTTTAGATACGCTGGCATTTTAAGGGAAGGCATACGCTCTCACATTTACCGGCATTGATAATAAAACCAGGTAAAAACTAAAGCGCACAAAACCCGACGTGTGGAATGAGTACAAAGGCTTAGTAGCGATGAATACATAGATACTTCTGCCACGAATGCAACATGGCAGCGCTCCTCAAGAAGTTGATAAAACTCGTTGACACCACTTGTCTACCTTCTTCAGAGAATTTCGTAACAGAAAAAACTTACTACCAGGGTTAAAGATAAGTTTTCTGTATCTAAAAACTTTACCACAACAGAAATAGCAACAGCAAAAACACAGACAACAGCTACATCAACGAAGCCATAATAAAGCAGCTGCAAACGCAGCATGAATAACAACAACAACAACATCAACAACAGCAAATTTATAGTGAGCCTCCAATAACGCCGAAAGGCACCATAATGCACAAAGAAAATCATCAAGATCATAGACGCTACATCAGCAAGACAAATTAATGATCAAAGCGGACTTCCTTATCATTGATAATTGGCCCTTGTCAGGACTTGCCTATTCCTGAATGTAGGCTGCTGCCTTACGAACATGACCATGGTAGAAAGGTCAAGGCAGTCCACAATGCAACATGCTGCTCTTGATACCAGTTGACACACAACGATACCCAAGATGAGTATGACACATACCCTATGGGAACAACTGGAAGAGGTTTACCTCGAAAGGATCTTGCCAAGTTGGATTGCGTTGATGGCCGTATTGGGAAGTGGTCTGGATGCGCATTGGGATTACTTGCAGCTTACAATGAACTGGCTTTTAAAAAAATATCTCCATCAGTCTCCATCAGTCTATCAGTCCATCAGTCTATCAGCATCCATCCATCAGTCTATCAGTCTTCATCAGTCTATCAGCATCCATCCATCAGTCTATCAGTCCATCAGTCTATCAGCATCCATCCATCAGTCTATCAGTCCATCAGTCTATCAGCATCCATCCATCAGTCTATCAGTCCATCAGTCTATCAGCATCGACTCGAGAATTGAGGTATGGTCTATCATAACTTCTACCAAAGAAGTTTTGCCAAAATGGAAAACTCAAGTTTGTCAATGTTAAAAATTTTATTTGAGTGTTCTTTATCACATTTATGTCAACGCGTTCTGGGCATGCACCTACAGAAAGCAAATGATTAAAGCTTTAAACATCCAAAAGAGAGGTTTTCGAATCTTCCTGGTGAAAATCAATAATTTAGAGCATCTTTCAATCCCTTCACATACATGCATGAGCTTAATGATTCATCCTTCCGTATAACCGCTGTAATAGTCAACCAATCGAGGCTCATATTGAAGAGTCTACAATTGGAACGCAAAGCTATTACATTCAGACTCGAAGGCCTATCGTATTATTTACGCAATTGACTTATTTAGGTTTAAGCTGGAGGTGACATGCCTCCCTATAATTTAAGATTGATGTTAAGAAATTGTTCCTTGGAAGCCCTACGAACATCACAACAGGACCCTTGTTCTCTGAATCTAAATGATGCCTTTACGCAGGGCACTGATTTACAATGCTTTATGACCGTATGTTGAATAAGGAACGCAATAATCTAACAGGATCTGTAGTAGACTCTGAGATTGCCCCACATAAGCCGGCATGTAGCATTTGGAACTCGTTCAGTTGCCAATCACTGAAATCCCACAATAACAATGTAAATGCGCTTTGAACCGAGTGCTGGTCTTACCTAGTTGGCTACTTAAGAGTGCGAAGGAAATAATTTTATTTTGACGGCACTTAAGACTAGTCAATAAGACTTCGAAGAAATGGGGCTCCACGAAAAGGATCGCGACCCTGTTTGGCGAAGTACGCCCTATCGGCTAACCTAAACTGGACTTACGCCGAAAAACTGGGAAGAACCCCGCGATGAGGATACTCCTTCCAAGAGGTTTGTTTGCATATGGGAAATGAGACTGCATAAGTTTTCTTTCGAATAAAATTCTAAAAAAATTTCAAGATTTCATTGCAGGCCCCCCACAGGTCTGAAATAAAAGTCGGGCCAGTCGATAATTAATCATTTACTATCCTTTAATAATATTTTGAAAATGCAAGTTTGTTATAATTCGCCAATTCTGAGCAGACGCAAGGCAGTGACATTCTCTTTTTCGTGGAAGATCTCAACAAAAACTTTCTAATAAATTGGTTAGAAAGGCTTGACTATGCCTTACTAATAAAGCTTCGATAAAATTTACTGCTTTCAACACCAAAAAGCATATTCTTCTTTTTTTATTCGAAGTTCTTGTTGCACCCCTACACCGCATAGCCAGTTTGGAAGCTATTAGAAGTTATGGAGTCTATTGTGGAGGACCCCTAGTTTTGAAATAATTGTTTCGATGCTGCGGAGAAGTTCGACAGTATCGTTTGCAGAGCCATGCTATAATTTCTATAACTTACATATTCTCCGCTGAATCAAGGCAGCAAAGAACAAAGCGTTTAATCCGGCTAGATTGCTTTGAAGATCTACTTGAAATTGCTCATGTTATGACTCATGGTTTGATTATACAGTGAGGTAAACTATGCTACCAGCCCATTCACTCGCAGAGAATCTGAAAGGCTCACGCAGTCTTGAATGAATCAGCAAGAAAGAACAAAGGAGGTGTAAGTCGTGAAGGTAGAACAATTAGTAACACTTCAGCTATATAAAAAATGCTCTGATAAATTCTGAATTTGAAATATAACTACTAATTCTATAAGATCTTCTACAGCACTATTTAAGTCAAGCTTTCGATCCAAAATTTACAGCAAGTCTGTTTCGGCTTTTGAAATATCAAAAATCAACGAGTCATTCTGATATACACCTAGGTGAGATTGCCATCTTGGTGTCAACCGCCGATAGTTGCCACCTATGTAAGCTCGGCATTTCAGGTGTCTGTGCGTCTTAAAAGTTTCAAATTTAAAATAAGTTCACAAGTTCCGCGAGACGTTCAAATGGCATGGCTAATGCAAGCAGTTTTTTGCTTAAGGCTAACAAAAAAGAACTTACCTCAGAAGGTCATTTGATCTCAATTTTGCAAGAACGACATTGAACTTGAGGCATTTTCTTTCGCACGTATAGTCACAGCTGAAGAGACATAAAAGGTGATAAAAGTAAATTAAGCAAGGTCCACAAGAAAAAGTGTTGCCTTCTGTAGCCAAGGTAATCAAAGCCAAAGTAGCAAAATTCTGTGCATGCAATTCATCTTGAAACATGTATTTTCTATGATTCATATATTCAGTAAATATTTGCTTGATAGGCTAATTGCCTACTCTCTTGCAACCTGGCAACCAATAAATCGGCAGTCTCTAATCTGAAGGCATTTTCAAGAGCCATAAACTATCCTCAATGAACTTTGCCCTTCAAGCAAGCACTGATCCAGCTGTATTAGTGTTCTGTCCTTTGAAATTGGAAAATTTTAATGTAACGCTGCCATTCTATTATTACTATTATTATTATTGTTTTTTTTTTGTAGTTGAGAGTAATATATATATATATTACTATCGTCCATTAAGGCAACTCTACGTTCTGCAATGTCATTCACAACTCTGATACAACTGGCAGTGTCCTTCCAGATTTTCAATGAATAAACAGCATTGGCCATCCCTCTGGCTCAATGCAGTCCAGCTGGAGCTTTGAATGAACATCCTCGAGGTGGAACGCCTCCCAGAAACATATTTGTTCAAACATAGCTGATCAGCTCTAGAAGTTCACGATAATCATTGCTAGGCTGAAACTGTTGCAGTTGGTTTTCAACAAATGCAATTAATTCTTTTGCAATGTTGGAAACGGCACTGTGCACGAGGTCATTCGAACTCGATGTCTGAAAATTTAACCGGTCAATAAATCCCCAAGTGTTTTGAAATCTTTTAAATATCTGGACCCTGTGAAAGGCTAAGACAAAGAGACAACGTTGCCTCTCAGACTATTTCTAATATGTGATGACGGCAAGCCAACCACAGCAAATGTTTGTCAAGTTTCTGCTCCAGTAGGATGCAAGCACCATTTCTTGGACCGCTGTTTAAGGAAGTAGTGTCGAAGCACATGCACTTGACTTTATCAGCTCTTCCTTAAGCTACAGTTGCATCATAAACAGCTGTCACTGTAGCCTGTCCAGTTCCAGATGGCAGCTTAGGTACACAAAGAAGTTGGTCAACTTCTTGTTCAGAAACGAGGATTGGGAGACGGGGCACAATTTCTGCGCAACTGATAATCTTACAATAATTCCCCATCCCAGTGTATTGTCAGGGGAACTTTTGGCTTGAATTCTGCTTTCACGTTCTCTGCGATTCTCAGTCTACATTTCATTCTTTCTCTTCGAACGGATAACCGATTGATGTTAAAATCTGCAGGGTCATAACCGAGGTGCTGCAATGCTGGAGTCAGGACAAGTGCAGCGTTTCTATCACTGACCTTTGCAATATCCAGACATACTGCTAACTTCGCGTTCAAAATTTTTTGTGTTCCGCGTTTGCGTTTTCTTCTAGTTGAACTTGTGCATGTTGATGGCTCACCAAATACTTCATTATCAGGTTCTTGTTCGCTTTCGGATGTCTGAAGAATAACTTTCGCCTCTCTGGCCACTCTGTCGTGTTTCTCTCTCTTTTCTTTGCTTGAGGTTTTCTTTTCTGCTGTTAGCATCTCTTTCTCTTTTTGCCAAGACCTTGTCAACACTTACCATCTTCCCACGTCGTCCCGCCTCACGCTGAGCTAACAGAATCTCCCGGTCCTCCTGAATGCCAATCATCTTCATGGCATCCGCATGAGCAATGTCAAAGAGACTCTCTAAGCCATCCTTCCATTCGTTTTCCCTCTTCAGTAGATTTTCAGAGTGCTTCACTTCATTTTCCTTATTGTTCTTCAGTTTATTGTATTCACGGAACAGGCATTCAACTTTTTCAACAACATGTTTCTTTAACCGTGTCGGGATTCGGGCTTTAGCCCACCCTTCAAGAACGTCATTGGTTGATGAATGTGATGCATCACGAACAGTCTGATTGGTGGCCTCTTTGTAAAAGAAGAAAAGTGCCATTACTTCTGTCTTTGATAGTAACTTTGTAGAGCTGAGAACTTCCGACATTTGGCCCATCAAACACAACACAGTTTCTCGTCTTGTGGTTGGTTTTGAAGTCCCACAGCAAGCATTGGCCATCTCCTTCAGAATATTAGATTGTATCTGGTACGATCCAATTTAATTTATTCAAATAAATTGTAATTTCCAAACAAAAGGGTATAAAACTCAGGTTTCTAACTGACAATGTTTGCTTCGCGATATGCACTAAATTAATCGTGATAAACCAAGGAAGTCCATTTTAAGTCCTGAACCAGCAACTTTGCAAGTCATTTAATTATTTGTTTGATTGAAAAACAACAATATTACGAAGACTACATAATTCTGTGCATACATGAACAGTTAACTTCAATACTATCGTATACCAGATATGTTGCTCTGTCGGTTTTATAATAACTTATTATGAAATTTATATAATTGGGCTAAATATTATTTAATCATAAATAAACAAAGCACTTCATTTCAATCCAGTATGCACTAAGCCCGTTATGATGGAAGTTTCCATGAGAGAGTCAGTTTTCAATCCTAGTCACTTATTCAGATTCATCAAATATCTTGTTCAATTGTGTTATTCTCTGTCTAAGTCTGATAACAAATGGTTGACAGCTATACATATTTATATATATAAGCAATAATATTATATTGATTAGTTATGAAAACACAATGAAAGGGTTGAAAGAGTTCAAGCTGACGATACCTACTACTGGAATGCAAAGCGAAGTGTCGCGAAAGTAGATCAGTTCGAAGAGAAGGCCAGTGGTCTTGAAATAGATCTTGTATTTTGAACTCTTTGAGCTGATTTACTCATTTCAAACTCACATTTATATAAGAAACTGCCACGCAATTAAATTACTAGTCAGCCAAATAATGTATCGTAAAAGATAATTAGTAGGGAAACGCCCAAAACCCTCACATAGTTAAACTACCAAATAGAGAAAATAATTGCTCGTAAAAAGCAGTAAGTACGGACACACCTCGAGTGGGTAATAACATATGACGCAGAACGTACTATACAAACCTGGAACCAGGATACAATTTCAATGCCAGCACATACAAGCCCATTCTAAGTACATTCGCGACACAATGAGAGACATTCAGACGCTCCTTGCAAACTATGACCTTCATTCAGATTTAAATTGCCAATGAACACATTCCTTGGTATTTTGCCCCTTCTTCATCAGTTGTAAGATCCTAGTTACACTTGCTTAATTCAACCCAAGCCCAAGCAGTATGACAACATTGGGTTGACTTTAAAAACATTAGAAGCCTAACGCCTCTAAACTGCAATTGCTAAGCAATTATAAGATCTTTTACTGTTGTGAGTCCAAAATGTATATATTTAAAGAAACACCAAAAAGGTAACAGTAAAGTTTAGAAGAGCATGGCAAAACAGAGTCCTGCGAATTGCATGGGACATGGAATAAATCACTTGAAAGATTGCATTATGCGAAGTCCTAATTTTCATTTTATTAGGCCCTCAAGACCTGCTGCCCGCAAATGTTTCTCAGTCATTAAGTTAACTTAAATTAATGAGTTTAAATAACCAGTGTTGAATAAATAATTAAGATGCCATTTCGTGGAACTCTTCTTTTGGTGGTTTTTGAAGGGAGCGTCTCGCAGGTTTCCAACTCGATACGGCCTAGGCAGTAAAAGTATTATATATTCATGAAGTGTATATATGTGAATTGCTATAAAAAATCATGTAGTTGTAGGTGTACATTGACAGGCTTTGAGTTTGGTGGTGACAAGAATTTTCTTGAATGTCACCCCCTAATCGCTACTCACCCCACTTTATGGCCACTTATATGCGTGGTAGGGACCTCTAAATTTTGCCAGATTCAGCTGAAATTGTTGGGGACGTTTCTATTCATGCTTATAAACAATATTC
>QQSS02000001.1:37890-57361 GCA_003687565.2 Craspedacusta sowerbii | reverse complement strand
CTACACAAAAACTTTCGCCTTTAGCGAGTCCGATTGCACATTTAGCGACGGACGCTTCTTCTGGATGAAAATCATCTTGCTGATGAGGCAATCGAATTTCGAACGGCACTTCTTTAAAACATGGAAGCAGCACACGTCACTGGTCTAGTGTACTTGGAGAGATGCCACGGGTATCTACCCGTTCATGGAGACGATACCTAGGTAACTGTCTGCCGAACCGGAGTAACACTCATCGAAGGGGAACAGCAGTCTCGCGGCTTAGCTCTTATGTCTTCTCGGCAAACTATAAATCACGCGAGCTGCGCCTGCAAAATCGCATCGCTGAGAAGTGTCTGATAGCGCATCACAGTTCGATTATTCAAAGCTTGGCTCGCTAAACGCGAAAATAAATAAATAAATAAACTAAATAAAACTACTCAAAATAACAGAAGCGAAGCACATTAGAACAACAACACCAACAACAACAAAGACAACAACAACAACAAAAGTAACAGCAGCATTATTTGAATTTCAACTTGCCACAGACAAGCCAAGACAAACAAATCACGCAGCAAACAAGAAAGACAAGAATAAGCAAAACAACGAATATTTATGCCATGACAAGCATACTTGGGTATCCTAATCGTGCACGAGCCACGCGGTTTGATTTCGACATCTTTTCCCCAGAACTTGAGCACCGGCTCCATCGACAACTCGATGGTGAATCCAGCAATTCCCTCCACATAGAGAGCACTGATCGGAGGATGGTGACAGACCTGTTCGGCTACGAGCTTTACACGCTTGTCCTCTCTGTAAATAACAGTATTCATGCAAGTAAATAATAAACACAATAAAACACCACAATAACCTTTAAAGTTCTGTTTTAAAGTGCCTCTAATCGCTAGTAGTGACTTGTAGCTTTTAATATACAAAATTTGCCAAAACAGAAAATATGAAAACCAAGCACACAGCTTTACTTAAAAAAATGCAACAGCAGGAGGAACTGGGGCAGATAAGGGGAAAAGATTTTAAAATAAGCTGCTAAGGAGCTTCCAAAATTATTCGGCGCACCATATCTTTCCCACGTTCGAAGAAAGAAAAAACGATACTTAACCCGTACCAATTTTAAAAAATTTCATCATCCAGTACACTTCAATAAGTAAGAACAAAGTAACAACGTGAGACCAACCTTGTGAGTTCAAATGTTTCGCCTAGCAGAGGGTTAAAAGGCTTTCCGATCCGACTGTCAGTCGAGGCATTGCATGATATCATATAGATGGCCACATTCTGAAACACAAACCGATTGCCATTTATAAGAAGCCTTCCCAATTGCTTACTACATGCCTACCTACATGCCTACTTACCTACCTACTTACATGCCTACCTACCTACTTACCTACCTACCTACCTACCTACCTACCTACCTACGTACCTACCTACCTACCTGCCTACCTGCCTGCCTACCTACCTACCTACCGACCTACCTACTTACCTACCTACGTACCTACCTACGTACCTACCTACGTACATACGTACCTACCTACCTACCTACCTACCTACTTACCTACCTACCTAGCTAATGAAATACCGATCTAGCCACCAATGTAGACCTTGCATACGCATAACGCATACGAGAACGCATACATGCATATCATGATGAATCTAACAGGAACAATTGAACCTACAAGAAGCCGTTCGATTGGATCATCAATTGTTGTTGCCTTCTCCAGGATTTCAATGTAATCCAAATATTCTGATATTCGTTGCAGAAATGACAACGGCTCGTTGAAAATAACTAAAGCAGGTCGTTACAAAAAAAAAAATTTGCTTCATTCAAAGGGCTGCCATCAAGGACAGGAAGGACGGCAACAAACTGTCCACATAAGCACCAAAGTTAAGATAATACATGCACATACCACCTGTTCAAACCAACACTTAATTCAGATAAATTATCAAAACACAAGTTAACTGTCGGCACAATTTGAGAAACGCAAGCAGACCGCCCTACTAAGAGAGATTCTACGCGACGGTCGGCAGAAAGCAGGGTATGTGTGAGCAGGGTGAATTTTTGCGCTACGCTCTTCGGCGAGTCTCCTACGCAGGCCGACCAACAACTGCAAGACAAGAGCACCTCTTGAGACGGTCTTCAAGAGGAGTTTATCCTGGTAACAGGGGACAGTGCGATGACTGTTTCATAATTGCTGATCGACCAGCCGTCCGAGCCACCCTGCGTGAGGACGCAGCGAGCTCTAAGCTTCTTGAGAGGCTCATGCAACAAGGAAGGCTGCCTTTCATGTGCTGTCACTTGCTGCTCATCAACTGTACATCCGGGAGAACTCCCCGCTCTTCATTACCAACCAACCATGTGTGTTGCGAGGAAATCAAAATCATCCGACAGACGCACGCACGCACACCAAACCAATGCCCGCGAGTCAAGTGCTTCAAGAATTAAATGCGTTTACCTCTGGGGACAACCCTACCAAACAAGATGACGACGCACTATGTACGTTTCACATAGGATTCCTCATAAAGGATGCCCCCCACCCCCATCCCCCCCCCCACCCGAGCTGCGATTCTCAATTCAATCGTATAGCAAGTAAACAGAAGAGCGCGTGGGTTGGTGCCGCTTCTGCGATGTGCATTCCAGTTCAGCAGCACCCGAGAGCCTAACTCGGCAGCCTTCCTAAATACGCAGCTGGTTGCAGCTGTGTTCTTGCTACTGGGCTGACAATGAAGACAATGCGCTCAATGACTGCAGCGCGAGAGCAGTCAAGCCGATCGGCAACAGTGACCCACGGCAGTTCGAGTGGAGAGCGGATGATCAACAAACAATTGGTAAGCCATTTTCTACTTTAACTGACTACTTGGAAGTTTCTGGACTGTTCCCACTTACCACTACAGGCAGGCAGACAAGACTCTCCACCAAACGAGTAAACTTTCCCCTGAAGATAACTGTTCCCAAGCAATTCAGTGCCGTTCAAGTTAGATAGAAAGAGTAAGAGCTAGATCTATTCTTTCTGCCTTACTACTTTGTTCTTCTCTCAAAATTGCGCGCGCTTGCCTACCACCAATTGTTAATCGGTTGCTGAGTGAGCATTTGTAGCGTCAATTATTGACCAATTGCTGTATTCACGCCTTCTTATTTAAACGCTTGTGATATAATTTTTCGTATTAGTTGAAAATGATCAATGCTGATTGAAACATGTCCTACAAACTTACACAAGTTGTCTTTTTTCTGAAAGCTATTGTGAATTTAGCGCTACTTCGACCATTTGGTAACTATATAATATCCTATCCTAATTATGATTTCCTAATTTCTCACTTGTCTAATTATGACCTCGACCTTAGTGCAGCAATGCTTCACACATGTAGATAGAACCAAAGTCATCAACAGCCCCTAGATACAAACGAAATTAAAGTCTAATACCCAATTAATTTTATTTTCGTTTTGGGATATTTCAAACCATTTGTACTTCACATTTCATTTTAATATTCTATGGCTTCCAATTCTACAAATCTAAATTCAATACACAGCACAATTACAGATCAGCGGTATACATGACTACATCCACTATTCATATTCACTATGAAGACTTCTGAAAAAGATGTATTGCCTGAGACTCAAATACTTTTCCAACGTAAGCACTATGCAACTTTCTTCCCAGTTTAACTAGCAAAGCCGATTTTTTGCACTATTAGACAACTCTTAAAGTCAAGTTAGCCAGCCTGGTCCCGGTTTGACCAATTTTACTCCTACAAACCTACGTCACTAACAAGTTTAACCCTACGGCAACTTAAGGCAGAGTTCTCATATAAGTTTGACGGTTTCGAGATAGCTTCTTGCAACCTAGGGCAAAGCTCTCCTATGACGAGACGTTTCACCCTAGTTTTTGGCAACTTAAGGCACAGCTCTCACTGAGTCTGACGGTTACACGCTAGTCGCACTCACCACCAAGCTTTAGCAAATACCAGAACACCATGACACATAGAAAGCAAGAATGATAACAACAACATCAACATCAACGAGACGAAGAAATGCAGACGCTTACTGGGTTGATAAAATTCGAAATAAGCAAGACATCAACATCCACCTCAGGACCCGAGAGAGCTGCAAGCAAGCTGCAGCAACAAAAAAAATTACCTCACCTGGCATAGCGATCCGAGATAAATCCTAGATAACAAGAAAATACCACATCATAACATCAGCAGCGCGAGTTTACACAGCTCACAAAGCTGCGTACGCGCAACTCAGCTAAACAAATCAACATATCTCCGCACACGCCACAACCAAACCGGAATATTTATATACATAATAGACCACGTATACATAACAGATCAAGTCTCTTGTTTGTCGCTAAATTGAGAGATTAAGATCTCCTGATAATTGCAGCGATGCGGTCAGCAAACTGGTAAACTATGAATCTAGTACTGCATCTCCAGACGCATCCCTAGAAATATATTGCACCGCTCTGTTATATTAATAAAATAAATATATTGTCCTCACTGTTGAACACTGTGGGTAGTGCACTTCCGTATTTTACATAGTGTTATATATATATATATATATATATATATATATATATATATATATATATATATGCGTATATATATATATAAATATGCATAAATATTAGCATAAATATTGTTGCTACCATCAGTACAACTCTCCATCAATCAATCGATTGTAAGTTATGTCAGTACGATAAGGCTCAACAGCCCACTCGTTAAACAAACATACAAGGGCTTTACCTAATCAGAAAGGCAGTTACGGAGACGACGACAAGGCCATACCTTGGCAAGGTTAATGGCACTTATATCACACTTGCAAACTGCATAAGACTCTATAACATTCATGAACCCATGTAAAGATACACGAACAGACATAAGATATTGCTTGCCTTGCCGACACATTGTTTGAGAACACTCCAAATGCTGAATTCGCTTCTCGAGTGCATTAACTGTGGCAGTTTCCGCCTGAAGAAAGATCATAGTCACAAGGCATAAATTCATCACGATTTTCTCCCACGACCATTTTGTCACAAGTCTTTTTTAAACCTATGAAATAAAAACACAGCAAATACGACGAGATAACTAGGAAAAATAGGGTACGCTTAGAAAGCGTCAAATAACAAGCAAAATTGCCCTTTAATGTGTTCCACATTTTTATCCTGCACTTAATGTATTATTGAAGAAAAGTTCAGTCATTCGTTCAATGCGGCCGTCATGCTCTCTTAAAAGCATTTTTAGCATTTAGCAAAAGCATTTTTCAAAACATAAAAGCGGATTTCCTTCTAGGCCCAGTTAAACGTAAGGATATTTAATTCAAGCGAGTTCGGACAAGATCATGCAGACAGTCTTGAAATCTTGTATCTCTTTTAAACGCGCGGACAATCAATTCAACCAACGCCAATCACAGTCCCTACTCGACCATGTAGCCGAACTTAAACATATAACATTAGTCAAAAGTATAGACAATAAACCTCGATGAGCCTTAACATGGGAAACTTCAATCTGCCTAGTAGCAATCGTCCCCAGATAACTAACCAGTCATATCTTAAAACCGATACTTAAAGCAGTAAAAGCGTCGCTTTAATGCAACCTCAGATAATACAACAAAACAAAAAATTGTACTTTACATCCTGTTTGCAATGCTAAAGAACATCTTTCGTGAAACGCAAGAACAAACAGCCTTGCCTGTACTTTGATGCTTTTCGTTTTGTTTCGGGAGTTAATGAACTATCCTCCAATGAATCCGAGACTTCCGCAATCTTATAATTCCCCTTCGTTCTAGCTTCTTCAAACAATATACCGGAGTTGTCTTCGTCCTCTGATGGGGGCTCCCCATTAACAGTGGCACTATACGCTGGTCCTATCTCTGATGATGAGTCAAAGTCCTCAGGTAATGGAGCATCAAAAAATATCTCCTCATCGAAATCTCCCGATGCATCTGGGGGCATGTTGGCGTTCTGAAATGACAGAAGCCAGCACGGAAAATCCACCATGCATTCGACATAACAAAAAGAAAAAAATGTTTAAAATGTCTTTGACAGACATAACATAAAACTTTGCACATAACTACTTCTATATATATACATATATATATATATATATATATATATATATATATATATATATATGAAATACCCATGATGGGGTTCCTCCCATACGGTTGTGGGCCATCAGAAGCTTTCTGTGCAAGCTCCGACTTAACAAAAGTCTCAAGGACTTTCTAAAGCCCAGCCTAACATAGTCGAAGCTCAGCACAGGACCTCACCCAGACATACATTACAAGAACTGGTACTAAATTATTAAGTTGTACCACTGGCGCCTGCAATTTTTCACTTGCTAAATACATCTTATCTAGCAATTCTGATGAGCCAGGAGATTATACAAAAGAATTTACGATTTGAACGCCAAAAACTGTCATGCTTGCAAACATGGGTGCTCAAACAGAACGAAACTAAACTAGCAAAGCATGAACCTCCGGATGTCCTGCTAATATGGCGATGAGAAAAATTAAGTGCAATTTCGAGAAGCAGACAAAAGGCCGGAATACTAGTAACACGCAAAAAATTGAAGTTATTTAATTTATAGACCTTCACATTTCACTGCAAATCAAACACTAAACGAGAAGTGACAGCATGCGAAACCGAATATAGCTTACACTGCAGTTTACGATAAATCTACTCACTTCACTGCTGTGCGCCGATCCATCACGGTTAATCTCATTGCTCTCATGCTTTAAATTTATTGATGCATGGAGAAGTAACAAAGAATCTTCACTTTCCTCATGTTTTAGAAGGCAACTTCGAATATAGCTAGGTCTTGGCTCAACCTTCGAAGGGTGAATGGAGTAATTCACTTCTGTGTCAGAAAGAAAGTCCGAGTCATCTGAACTATCGGTTGATGTTTTACTGGATACTCGTCCCACTTGACTACACACAGCGCACAAAACCTCACGCCAGTTTGCAGATTCATCAGGGTCATTTTTCAATGCATCAATCTGCGCTTCATTTTCAGAATGTTCAAGGCCTAAGATATTACAACTTCGAGCAGAATCAAGTATTGTTTCCCCATCATCATGCAATGCATGACTAACATTGGAATTATTATTATTCAAATTGATATCACACGTGCCAGCTTTTGTCACATCAGAGCGCACTTTCTCTGCAGACTTTTCAGAGATTTCTGGCACCAGGAACACAATCACCTTGGGATCAGGACTTAGCCCTTCATTATAAGTGGCCAATGACTCCTGGTTTTTAGCACATACTTCACACATAAAAACAGTCTCATTATTCATACTGGCGCCAGAAATATACTTCTGTTACAGAATAAACCTGTCAAGGCTCCAGCTGACAAGAAAACCAGGTACTATAATGCCGTGGCACATTAAACCAAGTTACTAGACATACAAGAAAAAAATATTGACCCAGTTCACAGCTAAAGACAATCATCTGGGACCCAGTAATCTTCAGCTAAGAAGGAATCTTCAGTTTAGTTGTGGAATATTTTAATGTCAATTTAATATCACTTGAAATCATAAAGCAGCCAATACAAGGATGAATTAAACCTTTTACTTAATTTACATAACTAAGATGAGCAAATATAACTGGATTCTCAAAGGATAAACCTAGAATATGCCATTGGTGGCCTCAAGAACACTGCCCATAAAATGGAGACAAGCCCCAAGATTTCCGCAAAGCAAACAGAAAAATAAAAAAACTACAATCAGCAAAATCTTCCAAAGTTTCATAAACCAAAATCAATTAGACATAATTACTTGATTGTCAAGCAATTCAGAAACAAGAACTCCGGTGTCATTATTGAGGAGAAATTTTGTACAATAGTGCACATGATTACTTCATTGCTATTCTAATATTATCAAGCGGGCACAGAAGAACAACAACCATTAATGGTAAGCAAATGGGTCTTACTGGCCTCTATTCAGAACATACCAGGCCTAAAGGCATACTTCATTAAATTCAAAAACACCCAAGCTTATACATACAAGCAGGATGGACAAATCATGACAGTATGATCGAGGCTACCAAATTTATATAGGTTTCATACAAACTAAGCACAAGCGCATCAGGATGGCACACATGCCAGCTAATACAGAGCAATGAGACACATGCATGCCGAGAACGCAAATTAGATGCATCACGAAGTATTGCTATGAAAATAAGTCCTTATGAAAATAAACCTTTTAAAAGTCTCCCTTCGGCAGCAACTACAAACTTCAGTGCAAACAACTGACCTAGTTATCTACTGACATCAAAAAGGTGCATGACTCTGTTTACAAGTACATCTCGAATTCCATTTGCCAAATGCCAGTGGCCACATGCTCTTAAAGAGTTCTACTCCACAAATAAACAAGATTGTCATACGCGGTCAATACAGCACTTTCTTTATGTGCAATAAACCTTGACCATAAAGTTACTTAACAACAGACTAAGCCAATGGCTAGTGTGCCCAAGTCCCTCGGAAACAAAAGAAACGTTAAAGAACAGAGTAGGGACAAAAATCTAAGTAATGCCTATTGCCACTTAAACTTTCCGACTTCCTGTCACTCAACCTTTGTGACTGCGATTAGCCGTTAAGCAATCTAAGAGAACCTAAGAATTGGATTGATATAATAGTGGCCATCAGGTTAGAGGATTTAAATCAATGGCTTTCCTGAATGAAAGGAACAAAATGGATGTGCTACATCCAGGATTACAACTTTTCTCAGAGATGCTCGCAGGCCCAAACGATTCATGCCCTTTCGTGCAAAGAGTTTTAAAGATTGATCTACATGCAGAATTTAAAATTAACGCCAAAAGGGCCAAAATGCTATCATTTTTTAATACTACCAACTAGCTTCGAGGTTCCTGATATCGATTGCACATTCCAGCGTGGTGACGATGTCCGCCATTATTAAAACTCTCTGCACCCAGTCAGTCTTGTTGCTTGGGCTACAACCATGCCATATGAGTCAAGGTCGCACTCAATGCTGCCCACAATATCACTTGATATTAAATAAGGCGTTTCTACTCGCCATATGGCTGGCTGACCACTTTAAACGAGATACCAATGCCGGCAACAAAGACCTTTCTAGCAAAATCTGGCAAAGAATTCGAAGTTAAGTACAGGGACACTTTCAAAGTTATTCGTGCATCGCTCCGTCGCTATGGGGACCTACTGCAATCTCGCGACTGCGACATCTCTGCGATTGTGAGTGATTTTGTGAGCGAGATCCAAAATCCAAAAACAACCAAGCACACGTACTGCGTACATGTAAACAAACTGACACTAGATCAGCAAATCCAGGCCAGGCTCAAAAACACCACACGCTGGTCATACTAACGCAAATTCTTCACCATAACACAAAGAGCACGCTCAATCGCCAACCCAACAGAATTCAAACCGGGGTTGCAACCATGCCATCATCACTCGGATTAGCAGAGCTCTCAAACCAAGCGCAATTCGGGAAGGCCAGTTTATTGTGACCGAGGCGAGTTTCGGGTAACATCGGCAGGTAATTACCTACTGCTCCCACGTTAAGCAAAAACAATGGATCGGCGCAATAGCCCAATAAATCCTTTCCAACACTTCATGAGCAGCATTAAATAAAAATTACCGTGCTGGACAGACAAAAGAGGGATGCCCAAGGCTTTAAACCGCATAGATCGGCGGTTCAAGCTTATGCAACCGCTAAAGCCTAGTGCCCACTGGAAAGTTAAAAACGCTTATTTTGAAGAGCAGAGGAATGAGACAAAGCGATGGGTTGTATCGCTTTAGATAAAATCTTGCGCATAGTTGTGTTCATCAGACAGGCTCCAAGTTCTATCGCTTCCCATCCATTCATTTCAAGGATAGAATCGGAAGAAGAATCGAATGATATGATTTTATTTGCACTTTTGATTTTAAAATAGCGACGAAGAGTTAAGGTGCGACAGACATTGATGTTTCCTGACTTCGCTCACAAGCAAGCTTACTGGAATTGAATCGGTGTGTGGTTGTCGCCAACAAGAAAGGCTCCTTAGCCAACTTAGCGGAATATTGATTAGAAAAATTTAGCATCAATTAAAAATTGCAAATAACGATATGAACGGGTCCCCAATTTAAAAAATTTTCAAAAGCTATAAAATCTTTGCACCCCACCAGGGACGAACTCGGCAAAAGCGGTCAGATTTAGCTTGCATAGATGAAGCATCTCGTGGAAAATTTTTGATTATGCGCCACTGCAAGTTAAAAAGCTCACTGACGGGGAAGAAAGACAAGCGCATTCCCTAACAGGGCCGTTCCCATCCTCCGAACTTCACTGAATTGAATCTTGCAACACGCAAAAACTCTGAAGCCTAATTCAACTGCCACTACCCATGCTTAAACGTAATCGCAATCGCAAAATTAGCACAACAGGCGAAGCTTTCTCTATTATGAACTCATTTTCCACATCCCAGCAACCTGCTTGAATAAAAAAAAAAACATCCTTGCCTAATTTCAGTTGAAAGTCCAATAACAGAAACCACAACAACAACAAAAAAACAACACCACCAGACGATTTCAACCAAAACGAAAAGAACCAACTCGAACGAGCCGACGTATTAGCCGACTGCTAACCTCACTGAAATTTCCATTATCTAAAAAGAACATCTTCCAGAACAAACGCTGCCCAAACAGCTGCTGCAAAACACCAGCTTGCCAACAGGAACGCCATCAGATTAACATATAGAACGCTTTCGCAAGCTTTTCCCGCCCGCTCTTATATGAAAGCGTATTTAAAATGGGCAAGGTATGGTTTATTAAATCTCTTTTTCTTTTATCTCTCAGTCGCCACGCACAAACGAATGTGAAATTCTGGCATAATTATGCGAGAGGGTCTACCAAAATAATTGGAAAATCTTTCTCTTAACACAATGGTACCTTAAAAATTCCCTATTGTAGAAATGAAATGACGAGGTGCCGTAACTACGGTAAAGTTGACCTAAAGAGTTACTATGTACCCGTATATATTATATACCTGTATATATTATAAACACGTATATATTGTATACACGTATATAGTCAATACGATTACCTCTGAGTTGACCACGTTCATTGGTTGCCTTCGCTTGCTGTCAATGCAACACGCCAACTCCGAGGAGAGGATTATAAATCACCATAAAAACTCCCGCTAGTGTAACAGATGCCATAACGTTTCCTGGTAGTGTAACAGACGCCATGTAGACGGGCGCGGCCCTATATTTTAAGTTTCACTTTTTTTTTTATTGTCGTACCCAGCGAAATTGTTCCCTTGCGAATAAAAATAATTTCTGCCAAATATCGGCTCATCTGCACAATATTTAGAGGTAACCCAATGATGATGAAGTTTTGTATCGTCACAGCTTATAAAAAAAAAATTGAACAATACATACTTCATTTCTATTTAATGTGACTTGGCACCATAGAGCGCCAGTCAATGAAAGATGAAGATGTGCTGCCCATAGAGGTCGCGAAAAGTACATCATCATCTGAAAAGTGTTCAACTGTGGAGACTGAAGATGAGCATGCTGTTGGGACACTCGAGAGGCACTCAGACAGAATAAAATAGAGGCAGACAAACTGTTGATCCACCAGTCACTGCAAATCTGCTGTTATTGCTGAAGAAGCCAAAATTCTAAGTCAGGTCACTCACAGCCTAGCCCGTAATCAGGATTCAATTTGTTTGCAGAGCAAAAGAAGCAAGCAAAACCATCAACTTTAAAAGCAGACTTTCATCCTCTTACTCCTTTGATAGCACGTTTTAGCAAACT
Source organism: Craspedacusta sowerbii (assembly GCA_003687565.2). Taxonomy (NCBI): domain Eukaryota; kingdom Metazoa; phylum Cnidaria; class Hydrozoa; order Limnomedusae; family Olindiidae; genus Craspedacusta; species Craspedacusta sowerbii. The sequence continues at coordinate 45,605 of QQSS02000001.1, read as the reverse complement.
CATTCCTCATTTGATTAGCAGGGAAAAATTCGATCACCTGGCAAAGGTGTTTCTCAACTTTCAACTGCTGCAAAGCTACCATCTGGAACTGGCAAGTCCAAAGCTTCTACAATCTTTGAGGCTATTGAAGATTGGAAAACCATCCGAAGAATGCATTGCGACACAGCAAGCTCCAACACAGGCAGACGTGCTGGGTATATGTGTTCTCCTGCAGCGAAAAGTAAGCTACAGCAAGCGAAGTCTGTATGTCGCAAGCCAACATCATAAAATAGAACTCGCAATTGGTGCTACCGAGAACGTGTGGGAACTAGATCTGCTCGCAGTTTATCCCCTTAAAAGAAAGATCAAGATCAATGCGTTTGAGGGCGTTGCTCAAAATATGTGACTCCAAAATAGGTGACTTGATTGGAGGGCGATGCGATTGGTTTAGTTGAAGATGTTATAGAGTCTTGGGGTATGTCAACCCAGAGTCCGCAGACAAAAATATACAAGGAATCGCAAAATTCCAGATACGTGTAGTCAGCCTATATGCTTGACGCGTGCGTTTTGCCCCACATAAAATGGCGAACGATCCTTGCGATCGGCACAGGTCACGTGACCTCATGCGGGGGCCCTAGGCTTTATAGTAGCTGTATGGCTCCACCCCAGTGTGCCTGCGTGAACATAACAACAGCATCTCAAAAGTTTCACGGTTGCGCTTCAGCCCATAACGAAACAACTTGAACTAATTGTAAAAATCAATGCGCGAAAAAGTTATTTTATTTAATTATGTTAAGTAAAAAAATACTAATTATATAAGTAATACTAATATACATCTATACTTACTTAATTATAAGTTAATTATTAAATATGACTTTCCGGCAGATTACAATACTTCATCACCCGGGCCAATTGTACAGGAATAGAAATGTTAAGCCTGGCGAAAAAGCCAGGATGGCACATAGACTGTCAAGTCTACTGTAAAAACATTCCACCACGCATAGGAAGCCTTCTAGAGTGGTGGATTGTTCTTTATGAGTCAAGCGGTAAGCGCAAATTAATACATAAATACATAAAACAAATAAATAAACAAATAAATAAATAAGTAAATAATTAAACATAAATAAATAAATAAATAAATAAATATATAAAGAAAAAAAGAATAAAACATGAATAAATAAATCAGCAAATAAATAAATGAACAAATAAATAAATTTGCTATCCGCTTTTAAAGAATCAACAGTGCAAGAACACGAGATAACATTGCTTGTGCGCCAATCGAGCCTAACGCAATTGCATGACAAGAGCGAACGCCAGTTGATCCACCGCAACGAAACAGAATCAAGCAGGAGCGAAGTCTGAAAAACCGAGCAAAGAAAAGGCGAGTAGAGGCACCGAAACAGAAGTCAGCGAACCAGATTCAAGGAAAACAGGGTCAAGCGAAACAGTGCAGCGAAACGGAGTCATGCGAAACTGACCGCTGAGACACAAAGCTGAGCAAAGAAGAATCAAGCGAAGCAGAGTGCAGCGAAACAGAAGACAGTAAAACAGGGGCCAGGAAAGCACTGGCGACTGAAGAAGAAACGAGCAAAACAGACTACAACGGAACAGAGGCGAGGAAAAAAAGAGTCGAGCGTAACAGTGCAGCGAAACGGTGCCATATGAAACTGACCGCTGCAACAAAGAAGAAACGAGCGAAGCAGAGCGCAGCGAACAGAAGACGGCGAAACATAGGCCAGGAAAGCCTTGGCGACCCAAACGGAGTGCAACGGAACAGAGGCGAGGAAAACAGAGTCGAGCGAGAGGCAAGCTTACTTATCTTAGCGAAGAAGTGCTGCTTACCAGAACGCGGCCAAGAAGAAGCGAGCAAGCAGGCGGAAGCAAGACAGAAGGCAGCGAAACAGAAAGCACCGAAACAGATGCGAGGAAAACTGAGTCGAGCATAGCAGCCGGCAGCGAGACAGAGGCGAGGAAAACAGTGGCAAGCAAACCAGAAACAAGCAAAGAAGAATCGAGCGAAACACAGCCAAACGAAACAGAAAGCAGCGACGAAACCGAGTCGAGCGAGATCGAATAAAGAAGACCTAACCAGCACAGTACGACTTTGCGTCGTCCGCTGGGAAATTCTTCACGAAGAGTGCATCCTGGTAACAGTGGACAGTGCGATGTCAATTTTAAGATCGTTGGAGCATCGACCAGTCGTCCGAGCTTCCCTTTGAGACGCTTAGCCAACATCCGACGAATGGCCTAATTTGCTATCACCGACGATCGATGGACTGCACATCCGGGGAAACTCCTGAATCCTCACCAACCAACCAACCAGAGTCGAGCGAAATCGAGCCGCACAGGCGCGGGTTTAATCGAAGCATAACCGACGCATGAGTGGCTAGGCGCATGCAGCACACCATAACAATTCTTGTGACAGCGACAAGTAATAAAATCAGCACTCACATGCCTGTGATGGACGCGAACAGTATTCTCGAGGGCGTGGTGTTCCCGCGCTAGAACGTGCAGGGCGTCCTCGAGAACTCTTCGCTTCTCCGCTTCTTCTTGCAACTGGAGCTTTCGAACCTGCAGAGAAATAAAGTATATGTACGCGCGGAACTAGACAAGGTAGAACACTGTTTATCAAAGTGATCTGATTCTTCCGAAGCCTACTTCAAGTCTGACTAAAACACTCCCAACACCTCTCTATTTACACTCTTTACCATTTCTCTGAGTAATTGTCCTGTCAATCATCTTACGGTAAAGGACGTGACCTAAGGCACACGTACTGTATGCAACAAAAATGCAAGGAAAACACGATGGCCGGCAAAACCAGGACTCCATTCATCCTTTCACTCAGGCTTCATCTTTGCCGCAGTGAACACACGCAACCCGGACTGCATCGCATGGTATGCGAAAGAGGAAGCCACAGTTATTGTCACATAACGCGCCTGGTACTTAATGGTGTCTGGAAGCGCGCTAGGTCGGATATAACATACGCCGCTGCATCAAAACAACACAGCTTCGCATGTACCTCTTCCTGCTGCGTCAAGATGGTGAGACAGTGCTGGAGCGTGCTACAAACTTCCTTTGACGAGGCCACGACCTCTCCCAGCTTCATCTTAAGTGTTGTGGCCGTGCCTAGAATAACATAACATCGACAGTCCACTAAAAAACAAAGAGCTGATCTGCATCCCGCATCAAAGTTGTGGCAGTGCTTAGAACCATAAAATTTATAGTCGCCATTCATATCTTCACGCCTTACGAGTCTGCAAGACTAACAGTGCCAGAGAGCATGCATGGACACACCAAGACGTAGCTTATAGGAAATAGAATGAAATAGAAGTGAGGTGACCAAGAATTACATGGCAGCACCTCAACAATACAAAAAAATCTCGCAATTTTCAAACGAAACGGTTCTGTGAAAATATATTTTTTTTAAACACAACAAAAAAAATCTTCTCAAAGTTTGCTCGCTTACAATCCTTCATTTTGACATTCCAAAATTTTTTTCTTAAGAAAGCTTTGTCACCTAAATCACCATCTATAGAAGAACGGCATCCCTATCCGTGGAAGAATGGCTTAAAACGTACTGGCGTTCACCAAGAGCATATGTAGTAGTTACATAGTTTTCAAGCGCGTACAGCACCATATTTACGCCCTCGATTTTCAATTCTCAGCCTCGCCATGCTGGGCCTAACCACAAACGCGGTTAAAATGCTGGCTACTTGCCAATGCGTGGATCTGTCAACGCTTAGAGACGCTCATACAAAGGCACTAGCATTCACCACCAACTTAATTCCCACAACCAACTTTAATACCTGGCTTAAGTTGCTGATCCTGTAGTGCACTGAAGTACGAGTTGAGGGAATTGACTTGCTGGTCCAACACTTGCTGATGAGCTACAGCGTTCTAAATGAATCAATACTAAGGCAACATCTTAATAAACAAACAGCATAGCCATGGTCAACATAAACTGAAGATCGCATTCAGGCAATAGAAAGCAAAGGTAACTTCTTCTCGTGTAGAACGAGCGCCTTCAACGAACTAAAACAGAGACTTTACAATCCATAGATCAACAACCAACACTACACCTTGAATGCATCGTCCATACTTCCAAGTGGTAAGTAATTCTCGTCCAGTAAATCCAGTTCTATCATGTGCGGTTCACTAGTGTAATGGGTGCTGTACGCACAATGCTCTCTGATAGCATTGAGCCATCTCTAGGAATTAAACAATCAAACTTATGGCCGAATCCGGCAGCCAAAGAAATAAAAAAAAACTGCACAAAAAAAGTTCCACATGATGTAAGCAATATGATCTCTGGCAGCATTAAACCACTACTAAGAATTGATAAAAAAAAACTAAGAATTATTTAAAAAGGCAGCAAGAGCACCAAAACAAAAGCCGGAAAAATAATATAATAATAAAATAATAAAGCTATATAATAACATATTGATAAAATGGTATAACATGGTAATATGAAATGGACGAACTTCCTCACTCCAAACAAAGTCATCCCATTTGACGCGTAACACCTTCCTCCACGTGCGCGGTTCGAACGCGCACAGCATTTGCCCATCGACCGACTTATCTGGCCAGGCCTCGCACCTGCACAGCAACCTGCCCCATGTAACTAGAAGACCTGAATTTTCGCTTTGACCTTCAGCAGATACTTCACCAGCCTGAAAATACTCCGGTAGCTTGCGCCAGGTAGAAAAAATATCAACGATTTCCAGCGGTGCTCCGTCCAGAGTAATGCGAGCATTTCTTTTACAGTCGTTGTCGACAAGAATTCGCCGTTACTACGGCATCCAACATCTTCTGAAGCAACTTCACGCTTCATCTAGGCACAAGTCTCACGTCATCTGCATAATCGTCCGCGAAAAAAAAAATTTCGCCCGTTTAGGTGGATACCCTTGAAGCCACCGTGCAGATTTCAGTTTTCAGATGATTACGTCATGGAAGTGCTACGATCTTGATCCTTGTCGGACGCCGGTAGATATCTGAAACACATCGGATCGGCAACCGTACACTTTGACTTGGCTGAGCGCTCGTTCATCCCTGAAGGCAGGACCCTCCGGATAAGAGAAATCCATTAAACTGGTTATTGGGCGGGCGGGCGGGCGGTCAACGCGGGGGGAGAAGTAGGTGACTCAGATGCGCCCAAAAATTATCACGCCATCTTTCAAGTCGTTGATCATTTATATAAGCTTATAGAAAGTTTCACGTAATTTGTTGTTTACGATAGATTTTGCGGTTCTCCTGTTGCGATCTTTAGCAGCTGGTGCGACATTTCATGTCAACGGCTGATATGAAATGGCATGCTCAATCTACTTGGCTTTTCCAGAAACTGTTGTTATCTGGTGTGTGGATGCCTTACCCAGGCCTGTGCACCGATCCCAAGCGTCGTGTTTGATATCAACGGATTTCGTGAGGTTCCGTCAGTGTGTGGAGTATAGACTTCCACGCGGTAGCACTCCTGTTGTGGAACAACTCCGTCTGGAGATGTGCTGACATCGCTTGCAACGCTATCCTAACATTTTCAGCCACTTAAGAATTAGGGAGATATAATCACATTTAATCATCGCTGTTCCTTCGGCATACGGTACTTTAGCCTGCATCAAACGCGACCTTTCAGAAGGGCATGATCGGACTGATGGATAGCCGTCCAGTTGGTGCAGAAGAAAGCAGAGTGCTAGTAGCGTGTTTTTTTTTTGTTGCTTTTTTTTCTGGCTCGCGAATTAGCGGAAATATACTTAAGGACTATACTAGTTTTTCATACGTTTCATCATGGTTTGAAAGCCTTATCGCCCGTTTTGGATATACATATATTTCTGCAGAGCGAGTCCTGCGGCATTTACGGACATAATTTTTCATTAATAGCTGTAACGTTTTGTAGAAATTTTATAACTATTAAGTCTTTTTTATGATACGGAATGCCACAACTCAAACACATATCACCCTCACACCACTCTTACATGCCTACGATATATGTAAGTACTCTTTTTTGATTACACACACCTGTGCCTGGGCATCGACGAATCTGCAAATGCAGCTTCTCAAAGATAACGGCACCAGCCCATTCGCTGGTGCTGCCGGGCAACCGGAAAAAAATATACAAAGGTAGAAGGGCATGATCGAACTGATGGATAGCGGTCCAGTGGGTACAGAGGAAAGCAGAGCGCTAGTAGCGAACACGCTGGCTCATACCTTTCTCAAGAAAAGTAAGTCCTCGTCGCATCTTAGTATGTTTCACAGCCCTTGCAACACATAGCAAGCGCGCATGCGCGAGCAGGCCCACTTAATTAAGCCTTTAGTTATCCTATGAAACACCAATCAAAGTGAAATGAACGCGAAGTCTTCGATTACGTTTATGTGGCACCACTAAAAACCGAGGTATCAAAACACATATAACTCATACATCTCAGTGCTGACAACCCACATCCTAAAATTCCTCGAACAAATAGAAGGTTAATCAAAGTCGGCAAGACGAGACTATGCAGAAATGGCATCATCTCACTGCCAAGACAGGCAAGTGATAATGACAAACTCCGCCAAAGGAAGGGACATTTAGTGCTGTGACTGTAGGGCGAAAAGACCTCGCACACGACAAAACCAGTAACGTTTCGTCAAACAGTAATGGAACTAACCTGTCTGTTCACCTGTCCTGATGTGGCGAATATCATAAAGAAGTGCGTCGAATGGTCAGAGTACTGAACTTTAAACTTCAATTCGTCTTCTTGAGAAGCCTGGTCGTAAAAGGCAAATAAGATCTTTCCAGTTTACACACATTAAAAAAAAATAAAGAAAAATTATCAAAGTTCCGCATCAACTGATTTGCGAAATCTCCATGCAAATATCTAAGAGCTATTTTCAGGCCATCCATTATGTTTTTGCAGCAGACCTGTTATTTATAAATTCATTCTTTGTTATAAATTAAATCTTATGTCTTCACAAGTTGCAATGACCATTTAAAAAGAAACCTTCAACGATAACAAAGCTTGTACTTAAACGTTGACAGTCTACGAACCAAAAATGTATCAGTAGTTTCAGGAGCTTTTATCAAAGCCAGAACCTACCGCAAGTACAGCATGATCCAAATATTTATAAAATTGCCGCTTCATGCCAGATGATGCATCAGCTCTAAAGAAGAGAAGGGCTGTATACTGTAGGCTTTAAAGAAAGCCTAGAGTATTCCCATAACGGACTATTCACATTGCCGAACACACGAATGTAGTACAAGCAAAAAAAAAAAAGTTACCAATGTTTTCTTCCTGATTGATAGCATTGCACGAGCACAATTAAACTCCAACGGTGGGACAATTTGTTCTTTTTTTTTTTTTTTTTGATTGCACTTAAGAACAGATACCTTCGATTAAATGCCGAAAGGATGCCACGCTCCAGAACAATCCAATGCTTTCTCCAACCAAAAAATTGGCTTTTCTAAAGAACAAGATAAACCCAACACTGTCACAATTACAACATCAGAAGCAATCGCCTGATGCCTACGTCAGAAAAAAATTTGCTTTCTAAATCAATCAATCAATCCATCGATCTGTATATCAATCAATCAATCAAGTTTTCTTTCTACTAATCTACCTACCTACCTTCCTTCTTACCTTCTTACCTACCTTTCCTACGTTACATACCTACCTACCTACCTACCTACCTACTACCTACCTACCTACCTACCTACCTACCTACCTACCTACCTACCTACCTACCTACCTACCTACCTACCTACCTAC
>QQSS02000001.1:25349-37790 GCA_003687565.2 Craspedacusta sowerbii | reverse complement strand
GAGAGATTGGATTCGATTTTAATTTTTTTTTTTATATATTATATATTATATATATAATATATATATATATATATATATATATATATATATATATATATATATAGTATTATATTATTTTATTGATCACCAAAGCTCATAGTGGGTCTTGAGGTCGATTAATACCTAGTTACCTAAAAGCAATAACTTGTTCTGATTGCTGTCCATGCATTCATCAAAAGTGCAGTGATATTCTAACCAGTGAATACGTCACAGGCAAGAAATGGAAGTGTCTATCCTGTCTTGCAAAGGGGCTTCCATTTGCTGCGTGTACAAGCAATGGTTTACTTACTATCGAATTCTAACTATAAAATAAACGATCTTTACTTGGAACCTACACCATCCTCTAGGCTAAAAACTTTATTAAACAAGGTACCCGGACAAGCTGTCAGCTTTGACGAGCAAATGGCACAAATAGAGCTCAAAATACTATGATATCGATGAGCTTAATAATTTGCTCATAGAACAAGAAACCTGCCTAGTCTCCGTACACCTAAACATAGCATCTACATTAAAGCATCTAGATGAACTGACAACGTTGCTCTCATTAGTAAAATATAAGTTTCCAGTAATTGCTATTTCCGAAACGCGCCTAACAGAACTTATAAGAATAACAAGTTGCATCGACTTGCCAAACTACACCTTCGTTGACATGAAAACGCAAACGAAAGCCGGAGGTGTTGGTATTTATATTCATAATTTCTTCGGGCTGCCTAAGTACGCTATGATCTATGTTTTGAATCTGAGAATAAAGCTGAAGCAGTCTTTATTGACATCGAGCAAAAGAACAGGAAAAATGTGATTTGCGGGTGTATCTACAAACATCCAGATATGCGTACACAAGATTTCATGAACTGTTTTTTGTTGAAAGCCTTAAGTATGCTAAGCAAGGGGAATAAATTTGTTAATCTTTTGGGAGATTTTAATATTAACCTTTTAAATCATGACAATAAAATCGAAACATGCGATTTTTATGACGCGATGAGTTGTAGTTTCGTCCAGCCGCTATTCTGCAACCTTCGGGTGACTTTACGTTCCCACACACTTATTAACAACATATTTACCAGCAATGTTAAATATGGTTCGATTAATGGAAACATAACTAGTAAAATATCAGATTACTTTCCGCAATTCTCGATATTTAGAGATTATAAATAAAAAAGAGGAAAATCTAACCCCACCAAATTTGATCAATCATACTGTAAAATACGAATTCCTAGAAGAAATTACAAGAGTCGATTGTTCATCTTTAACTGATAAATATCAACATGTTGATATTTCTTGAAGAATTTTCTAGCAGCCATTACAGACATCCTAAATGTTATGACTCCTATACGTCGTCTTACTCGCAGAGAAGCTAAATTACAAGAGAAGCCTTGGATTACTCGGGGGATGTTGGTGTCGATCAATAAAAGAGATTCAAACTACAGAAGATTCCTGAACGCGAAGAACCAAGACTAAAAGGAGAAAAACTTCATATCTTATAAAAGGTAAAGAAAAAGTAAAATATTACTTTTTGAAAAAAATAATAGCAGCATGCAGAAGATATGAGATGGTGTTAAGTCTACTATCCAAAATTCAAAGCAAAATGTATGTGTTACACCAAGCACAGTAGCATCAAACCTAAAGACATCGCGACCGCATTCAACGAATACTTCTCTTCTGTTGCCAAGTCGCTTGACAGCAACAAATAACTTACTTACTTAAAGTCCAATGTCAGTCACAGCGTTTAAATTCCCAAAGGTTCTGAAATATTTAAAATCCTTGGCAATTTTCAAATATCTAAAGCGTCGACGCGATTGCTCAAAGTAGCTATAAATGTAATCGCACAGCCTTTGTCCTCTATTATCAGCAAGCCATTTGCGCAAGCTTGCTTTCCAACATGCTTGAGGATAGCGATGGTTATCTTAGTTTATAAATCAGGATTACCTGAATCTCTTTCCAATGACCGACCTACTGCTCTTGTCTCTAACATAAGTAAAGTATTTCAAAAAGTGATGCACGATCACTTGTACTCTTACTTAGAGACATATAAACCAATATGTGAGTTACAATTTGGTTTTCGTAGGAAACATTCTACTAGTCATGCCTTTGTTAGTGTTGCTGAGTTACGTAAGTCTAATCTAAATAAAAATAAATTTGCGTGCGGACTATTTCTAGATTTGTAGAAGGCATTAGATACGGTCAATCATAACATTACTTTAAAAACAATGGAACAACATGGTATTCGAATTCACTTCATTTTTAACCGGCCGTACGCAGCTGTGATGATTGACTCCGTTGACTCTGAGGCCTATGACGTAAAGTATAAAGTTCCATAAGGCTCCGTGCTAGGACCATTGCTATTCCTAATATACATCAATGACCTACGACATAGCCTATCCAACTCGACAACCCACCACTTTGCAGATGACACCAATGTCCTACTATGTGAATCCCACACGGTTATCTCTTAATTCTTAACTAAAGGCCTAGAAAGTCTTTTTGACTGGCTTTGTGCGAATCAGCTTTCACTGAATGCCAAAAGACTGGTCTTGCCACTTGCAAGCCACCTAGCAGAAAAGCTTACTTCTGGCTCACAATTGTCTTTGGACGCACGCAATTATTTTTCTCACCAGGTAAATTACCTAGGGGTCTTGATAGACGAGTCGTTGACTTGGAAGTCACATGTACAGTAGGGAGCCCGGAAAGGACTTCCAAGATATGGTACCATCTAAAAGGGGATCCCATAAGGATGGTACGATACCGTTGGGAATTCCAGTGGTACAGCGCAAAGCCATTGGTTAATGAAAAGAATCGTACGATGTACCTTGGACTTCTAGAAGAGGCCATGGCATTAAAAAAGCTTAGCATCAGAATCTTGTACCATTGACTGATTTGCTAATACTTATGGTCGTACTAAGCTGTCTCTTCTTTGCGCATTCACTACATTATTGGCGACGAAGGTTAAGCTTCAAGAATGAAGTTCGAGAAATTCGATGCCGATCGTGAGAAGTTTTCCGACTTTCAGCTGCGGTTTGAATTCCACTGCAGACGAGAGAAGCTTACCAATGACGAGGAGAAGAAAGCCGAATTGATCGAATCGTTAACGCTGTCCGTCTTCAAAAGGTTGGTCCACTTGCTAGGACGTAGGAGTAGATGGCAGAAGAACGTCTAACACTAAAGTTTGCGGTAGAGCTTGCAACTCGACTAGAACTCGCACAAAAGGCAGCCCAAGTATTTACGAGCGGAACGAACGATAGCATCGAACTGTACAAGGTCTCGATGCGGTCAAGATCAAGCGACCAACATATATCGTTGATTCCGTGTGCGAACTATGAGAGTACAGATCACAGGTACAATCAATGTCAGACCTGTAGATAATGCAAAAAAAAAATGAACATGCCGGAGGGATATGAGCAAAACTATTAAACCGTCAAACGTGCGTACGGGAAAGGAAAAGGGAACCTTGTCGAAGCCAAACGGCGATCATCAAGTTCGTCGTCGAGCGAATCGAGGGAGGCAATAGAAATTTTTGCGACCGAGGTAACCAGCAGCAGTGAGGAATGGATGCAGGGGGCCGCACCAGTTTACGTAAAACTTTTGCTCGGCGGAAAAGTTGCAAAGTTTTTGTACGATCCAGGAGCCAGTGTGACAATGTTGTCAGCCGAAACTTTTCGAAAGTTGTTTGGTAATAGAAAACTGGATCAAACAAAGACCCAGATTGACTTGGTAACGATTTTTGGAAAAGGAGAGCCCCTAGGAATCGCCAAGTGTCAGGTGCAAACAAGGAAATCAACAGCTTCCATTCCACTGACTGCAGTGGTGGTACCAGAACGAGTGATTAATATAATTGTGCGTAATTGGCTTCCAAAATTAGATCTAGATTTAGAGTGGACAAATAAAAAGTTGAGAACTATCGACCCCAGCACTGCCGAAGCTTGTGTCCAGGCAATCGAAGCAAAGAAACTCCAGAAGCTCGCGGGGAAGGCTAGTCCAAGGTTAACAGAGCTGCTCGAAGAATACGCCAATCTTCTTGATGGAAAATTGGGCGAATTTCGAGGTGATCCAATCAAGGTAAGACTGAAACCTGGTGCTGTTCCAAAATTCTGAAAGCCAAGGCCAGTTCCATATAAATTGAAGGTACCAGTCGAACAGGAGATTAGTCGATTGGTAAAAATCGGAGCATGGGAGCCTGTTGATTCGTCCGAATGGGCAACACCACTGGTTATTCAACTAAAGAAGAATGGCAAACTTCGTCTGTGTGGACACTACCGCGCCACACTAAATCAAGTGTTGGAAGTTCCAATCTATCCGTTGCCGAGCCCAAGGGAGCTGATGGACAAGGTTGGCGGATGTACCTGGTTGCATCAATCGATCTTCCAGATGCGTATTACCAGAATGAGCTCGATGACGAAAGTCAGATGATGACAGTGTTAAACACTCAGCGCGGGTTGTTCAAGGTAAAACGACTACCATTCGGAATTGCATCTGCACCTGCGCTGTTCCAACGTCGAATGGAAACAGTTACGGCAGATTTGTCAGTTCAAACTATCTTGGATGATCTATTATGCGGAGGCAAGTCGATTGACGACGCTTTGGTGGAACTTCGGAGACTTTTCCAACGACTTCGCAAAAAGGGCATGAAAGTCTCACTGGAAAAAAGCCGATTTCTGGTGCAAGAAGTCAACTACCTGGTTCACAAGTTGGACGAGCACGGAATTCACATGTTATCGGATCGCATTGACGCCATCTTAAAAATGCCTGTGCCTGAATCAGCTGACACGCTAAGAACTTTCTTAGGTGTCGTCAATCAGTATTGGGATTTTATACCTGATCGGGCAAGGAAAGCGGCCCCACTACACGAGTTACTCAAAAAGGATGCGAAATGGAAATGGGGTCAAAATCAACACAGATCTTTTAAGGAACTCAAAAAGGAAATTGCTTCAGATCGCGTACTGGCTTATTTTGATCCAGCACTACCACACATCCTTGAGGTGGATGCTTCAAGCAAAGGACTTGGCGCGGTACTGAAAAATGTTGAAGGCAATACGATCAAGCCTGTAGCTTTTGCTTCTAGATCGCTGCTAGCTGCGGAAACGCACTATAGTCAAGTGGAAAAGGAAGCCGCTGCAGCAATGTTTAGAGTCACAAAAATTCATCAGTATTTGTATGGAAACCCATTCAAAATCATCACAGATCACAAGCCATTGCTGGGTCAGTAGTCAGAGTCAAGAAAAGCCGTTCTGCTTGTCAGAATAGCAGAATTCTTCGCTGGAGGTTGAAATTGGCCGAGTTCAGCTACGAACTGCGTTATTGTCCCGGGATCCAACTGTTGGAAGCGGACCTTCTCTCAAGGGAACCTCTCTCTACTTAGATCCAATTTCCTGAAAGTACAAAAATTCTAGCTGCTCTAGAAGCTAAACTACATGAAGAACTTCCTGTCTCCGATAGCCACATTCGCCGAGAGAGCCGCAAGGATGGCATTGTATCCAAGGTTATGGCTTGTATTAAATCTGGTTGGACTGTCCCTGAGACAGGATTGGAGCCATTTAAATCCATTAAAGAAGAACTGTTCATTCACAATGAAGTCCTGTTCCGAGGGGATCGAGTAGTAATTCCAGCTAAATTCCGCGAATCAATCTTACAGCAACTGCATGCATGACACCCCGGAACCGTCAGAATGAAATCTATTGCTCGAAGTTACGTTTGGTGGCCAGGGATTGGCAGAGAAATCGAGGACATGATACGGAGTTATCACGGGTGTCACAGTGATGCTCCAGACGCAAAGGAGACTGTGCCTCATTTTTGGCTACGCCCAAGAGAGAATTGGAGTCGACTGCATATTGATTTTGCAGGCCCATTTCAAGGTAACTTCTGGTTGCTGGTAGTAGGTGCAAAATCAAAGTGGTCAGAGGTTCTGCGTGTGAGCCGTGCAACAACGGAGGCAGCAATCGATTGCTTCAGCCAACTTTATGCGAGATTTGGAATTCCAAGGCAGTTGGTGACTGATGACGGCCCAGCGTTTGCAAGCGTGGAGTTTCAGCAGTTCACCCAACGCAATGGAATACAACTTATTACTACCACGCCATATTCACCAAAGACGAATGGAGAGGCCGAAAGATTTGTCAGAACCTTCAAGCAAGTGATGAATGCTGAGAAAACGTCTCCTTCGAAATTGGCGATGACTCAGTTGTAGCGTTTTCTTTGACTTAGATTCGAGCACTTCTTGGACATAGATTACGCTGGCCAATGGACTTAATATTCCACAGTGGTGAAGAACTAATCGAGAAATGGGCTGGTAAGACCAGACGTGGAGAGGTGCGGAATTTCAAGGAGGGTGAACCGGTGTGGGTAAGAGATTTAAGATTACGCGCGATTCATCGTTGGGTGACAGGAGTGATTGCGAAAGTTCTTGGTCCAGCCACGCATTTAATTGAATGTGGAGGTTATTTATGGCGTCGACACGCTGACCAAGTCATTCGCCGTTCAAATCAAGAAAGTGAAGAGAAAATGTTAATGAAGTTTCAAAATTACGAACCAAGCAAAGCTAGCTCGACTGAAAGCGCCACGAGCGGGATCGGTGTCGAAATATTGATTGTCCCTGTGGATAAGCCAAGCGTCGACACAGAATTTAGGGTACCCGATATGGACCAGGAAAAAACAATATGTGCAGATGGCGTCACAGAGACTGTAAAACGCAAACTGTACAGATCTCGAGAAGTATTATCGGAGTCACCAATACCCGACTTGCCATTTGATCGCCACAGTGGACGGTTACGACGAGTTGAAAAGATTTCTTATCCTAAGTAAGAAATCAAGAAGGATAGGAGAGGTGTACAGTAGGAAGCCCGGAAAGAACTTCAAGGATACGGTACCATCTAAAAGGGGATCCCATAAGGATGGTACAATACCGTTGGGGATTCCAGTGGTACAGCGCAAGACAATTGGTTGATGAAGAGAATCGTACGATGTACCTTGGACTTCTAGAACAGGCCATGGCATTAAAAAAGCTTAGCATCAGAGTCGTGTACCTTTGACTGATTTGCTAATACTTATGGTCGTACTAAGCTCTCTCTTCTTTGCGCATTCACTACATCGCATGCAACAGAAAGACTAGCTCTAAGCAACTGACCCGAATAGCTGCAATATTATCAAGAGCTCGCCCTTATGTAACGTTTAATTACCGTTTTCTCACCGGTTACTACAGTCCATTTCAATACCACTTGTGACGCCGCGTATGTGGTTTTGCTTTTAAAACGGTCCTACACAGATTATATCGTACTTAAAAGCAGACGATACGAATAATTACTTCTTCTGATTAGATGCACATGCTGAGACATTAAACCTATTTGCTAAATTGCGAATACGTAAGCTTCAGGATCTAAGAGAACCAAATATTTGTCGGTTAGATGACTTGAAAAATTGGTGACTTGCCGATGTCTCTGAAATCTCTCTTCTTGTGCGATTGCATTCTAGAAGCACAACAACTGACGGACGTAGAGAGCTCCTTGTGCCCAGGAAAAAAACTTATTTACGGTGATCGGGCATTAAATGTCGCTGGCCCACGCACTCTCAATAATTTGATTGACCTAGAGATTAACCTCGGTACTAGTAAGCTGTGTACAAACGACAATTATTGCTCCCCTTACTTCGAAGTATTAGGTAAGGATTATATACAGTTGAATGTTCAAATTTAGTTCTGCCTGATGAAAAAAAAAAATTACATATTATTGGCTTTGTCAAACCGCTCGCTTATTAGTCAGAAATTTGCTGGGGGATTCTCGCGTACGGGCACCCGAAGCTTGTCCTGTCCACAGCCTGAAGAGCTTCTAGTACGGGCTTTGGATCTATTGGGTGCATTTGTCACAATGCACAAAAAAGCGCTCACTATTGAGGTCGCCCACCATGCACTGTCGGCTCGACGCTGTTAATCGTTTTGTCAGCCTCTGAAAATTGAGGTAAATTCATGTCGGTCCGGCGTTGCAGATCTTATTTGGAGGGTCCTGTCAGTAGCTTCCATAGAGTTTAGCACCGGCAGTAGCATAGGAGAAACACACCGACAATCGAAGCAGCAAAGGAGATTTAGCCAGGACCTATTGATCTGAGCTATAATTGGCAGGAAAAAGTGACTTTGGATATCTACTTGCCCAGGTACAAGGAATTTTTATATTTTAGATGCAGAAGCTGATGTTCGTTTTAGATAAGATTATGTTCTTCTTAGTTTGTTTTTGATTGGCCATGAAAAAGTGTATGCAGAACTGCCAAGAAATTTTCTTGGTACAAACAAAAAATCTATTCACTCTGTCGTGTGCTCATTTAAGCTATATTAAACTTCCTACCCACGCTAAAAGAAATCAGCCGTTTTTTTCTTTTTTTTTTTTAATTTGTTTGCAGTCTTCTTGTCGTAGTTTGTCTTCTGGTCTTGCGCTGTGAGCACTGTGAAAGAAAATTTCAAAATCGAGAAGACGGGACCAGAGAACAAGTATTCATTCCGAGCTTGCTTCGACGACGCCATAGACATAAGTTTCATGAAGAAGTTTTTAACTGGAAATGTCTGCATGGTTGTCGAATCCGTCATAATGGTCAGAGGCATGCGGAGTCTGCAAAATAACAGCGTTAAAGGCCGCATGTGTTTACTGATTTGAAGTCTCTCCAAACACTTCAATCGTTCTGGATGGAATGCCGGAAACGTTACTTGTCACTGTAACAGTTTATTGGTTTGAGTTTCATATTTATTTTAAAGTTTTGAATGGTTGAAGTACGATCTTAATTGCCATATTCTCAGTAAAGATGAAGGTGTTGCTGTTTTGCTCCAACAGTTTAACACACATGCTCATCCAAACAATACCTGTTCTAATAATTAAAAGCAAGCCAGGAGGCAAGGCTTCATTTGGTAAAGTTGGTAATCATAGCATCGCATGTTTAGGTTGGGCAACATTGCATGCCTTCTTGGCAATTGAAAATTATACTGGCTTGTTGTTGCAGGTAAATGTTTGAGGTTTACTTTTACCACCTAGATACTTTCCAGTGATGATTTGCATTTCTGCAGATGCTGTTTTATGTCAGTCCTTACGAGTTTCATTTTGAATTTGATGAAGATCAGCAAAGGTGTTTTCCTGGCGCATCAACAAACCACCAACATGTGATCGCGCTATCACTGTTCATCTGCAGTATTTTTCAGTCTCTTGTCAGTTGTTCAAAATAATTTTTTTTTTCTTTCATGTTAGTGAAATGGTTGTGAATACATAGCTCCTGTAAGTTTGTCGAAGATTGGCTAAGAAGTCTTCGTATACCATATTGCCTTAACTATGATATTTTTCTTGCACCTTTTTTTGGGTGCGAATATGGCTCTGCATAAGAACTGGCAACTTATTTTGTTAGAGGACCTTTCGCCCCATTGGTTTTTGGAATGCTTTAATTGTGTGAACGATTTCCATTTTCATTGCTATGACTATAATTAGTGACCAGCATTAAATTACTCCTGACGTTGTGTGTTTGGTGGCCTTATTAGAGCAGTGGTAAGCATTAAGTAACAATATTTTATTTAGGTATTACCAGTTGTAGTTACAGTATGTAAATTTTGGTGCCAGTTTTGTAAAATATCATTTGGTTTTGTTTGCTTTGTAATGATGCAACGCCATCCTAAGAGCTGCTTTTGTTGCAAGAATTGTGTTATGAAAAAAAAGGTAGAAGTTTGATTATGCAATTTCGGAGCGTTGTCTTCGGGTAGTTGTGTCTTTTTTCAAGCGAACTGACCGCTAGAACCGTTACTTGCCTGGTATGACTGATATTAGCCTAATTTTTCCTGACCTGTGAATCTCATGCCATCGATTTTAGCTTGGCACAGACTGCCCATTATGGTTAGGAAAGCGTTGCAGTGTCTCGTGCATTTCGTCTAATCGTTCGCAAACGTGCACCTGACAACATAATGGCAACCTAAAACTTTATTTGAAAGTGGACGACGAGCGCATGTTCACACAGTCAAGGTCAGTCCAATGGATCAGGCAGACTCGAAAACATCAGTGCGGCTTTATAGATTGAAAACAACTTGCTTCAATTGCACACACGTGTTTCGACGAACCATTGAGCGGAAGTTATTTACAAATGTGTCAAATGGAAGGATGAGTGTGTTCGCGGTTGAGGAAAATAAATTGACACGCAACGTTCCAAGCCCAAGTTCGTGCTTCACAAAACGAATTAAAGGGGGCCCCCACAACCCTTGCTACGCTACTGCTTCATACCCCATCATTACAAGTCCGTTAACGATAGCTTGTTACCTGCTAACACTGACCAATTTAAGTACAATTTAAATACAATAGACCTTTCCTGAAAAAGTACACTCATCCGGTATCAAACATAGGGAATGCATGGGTCGCCTAGACCTAGAGTGCACACAGAAAGGCATCCCTCACGGCCTATTAATTCCGTCGTACGATTATTGATTAGAGCGTTGCTACTATACTCTCTTCGATAGTTTCCGGTCGACATGTTATGAGAAGTTCTTTACTTGCAAAAGAATCTGATATAACTCAACACATAATGGTCTCTTACAGATACTCTGTCAAAGACCGAGCCAAGCTTTGAAAAGTAGTCATGTTAAAGCCCCATTTACGTTGCCTTATCAATGCACAGCTTATGCGAAAGCAAATCTGTGGAGATACCAAAATAGAATTGTAAGACAACCGCATCAAAATGTAGGGATAGTAAACTGATTAACTAAATGCTATAGTGCACATGCAATGAGATCCAAGCAATCACTGGCTGCCCTACACAGACGACCAATAAAGCATGATGTAAATACATACATGTTTCATGGCAGTTTATAGGTATGGGGAGTAAATAGAAATGCAACGTCAGGTATGGCATGCATGGTATCTCTTAATCCAGGCATTAGGTTATGTTACTTGGATGGTGAGACTCCCAAGCTAACCAGGGAACTGACAGTTATTGAGAGTCATCAAACCATGAACAAAGAATTCATGATAATATCAGACTATGTATAATGGTGCATGGGGTTGCAGAAGAGCAGACAGGTTTCAGGACAGGAACAGGAGCCAGGGATCAAATAGTAAATTAACACGGAGAAGTCAAGAGATTTCAATCAACTATTGTTTCTCTGTTTCGCTGACTACAAATGCCTTAGACTCTGTTTCGCATTGGAGGCGGTGGGTAACCATGATCTTTATGTGATTTCCTCTCTATAAAATGGACATTATAAATGAACTTATATGAAACAATCAACTGCAAAAGCATCTGCAGGATCAATGTCATCACTCAAAGTTAAACATGGAGTTAAGCAGCGCAGCATACTGCCAGTGTCTGCTGAATATTTATGCAGAAAAAGCAGTGGGAGTAACCTTTACTGACATAACTTAAAGGACTTCGAATTGGTGGCAGACCATAGAGTCACCTACGCTATATTGATGATGGATTATCGATTGCCACATGAAAGAGTTAACTGCAAGAATTGGTCAAACCTGTTCACATAACTGGCAATAAACTATACCTACGTCCAAAAGAAAGGTCATGGCATCAGGAAAAAGCATCCAGCTGGAGCAGATGGAGTCATTTATCAGGGCTTGATATTAATGGAGCAGTAACAGCAACTAGAAACAAAATATCATAGAACAATGAAGAAGTGCAGATCATGTCCTGCGCTCGGGGAGCTTCGGCTATACGATCTCATCCAACGAAATAGCCAATGAGCAAGTTAAAGTAAGAGCTAACCCCAGACTCGTTGCTTAGCGAAGATGGCGGCAAGCTGCAGGGTAATTTTGCGAGAGTATGTCTTTCTTTTCCCACAGAATTGCTTCCTACAGCTTTCAGCGGCCACTGAATTATGCGATTTAATATAGCGACCTAAACTGGAAGATTACGGAGACAAACTTGAGGCTATAAACAGACGCCGGTCTCCTGGACTATACTTACAGTCCAGTTCTTTCATTAAACCGTTCATGTCAGTACAATAAAAGATACTGTCATTATTGTCATAAAATTTAGGAAGCTGTACATCCCTATTACGAACATGTGAAATCGTTGTTCTGCTTTGTAACATATTCCATTGTTGTAAACGAGATCCAAGCAGCTCTACCTTCTTCTTCGTTAACCCAGGTCCCTCACTAAATCGTTTAATTCAGCTTGGCCAATAGAAGATGATGCATCTTTTCATCTATAGGTTGGTGGTTGAGCCCCACATAGCAAACAGTGCAGCAATTATGTGGTGCCCATTTTCTGCCTTGATCACATAATTCGACGCCGAAGTAGTAATGACCCACCATCACTTTTCTTGTAAGTTGTTTCAGCTGATCATGGGGGGGGGGGGGGGGGATTGCCCACAGACAAAAAAAAAATGGTGGGAGTGTTCACTGCCCCCCTTTTTGCGGCCGATATTTTTTTTTTAAAAACAACAAACAAACGAGATAA
>QQSS02000001.1:0-11585 GCA_003687565.2 Craspedacusta sowerbii | reverse complement strand
GAGCGGTAGCTAGCCGCGCTGCCCGGCGCATTCCGAATTCATCTGATATATTCCAAATACAACTGCAACGGTGTTCTTCATAATTACACTGTGTACATGCATTAAGTTAAAATCTTAACAAAAAAAATTCTTTAAATATAATATATGCATCACTGCTTACATTAAAAAGAGATGATCATTACCTCGACCAGTTTGTTTCTTGTTACCTTAACGATACGAACTTTCATGTCAGCTTTACAACACGCAATTTTTACTTACAGCAACCATTCTCTTTCGAGAAGCAGAGCTAGCTTTGCCTTTTGACGAATGATGGCAAATGAAATCTTTTCTGAACGCTAATCGGCAGGCTTTTGGATAAGCTTGATTAACATTCCATCGAGAGTGACGACTCGTTGATAAGCAGGAAACCACTCGCTAACGTGACTCTCATTTCGCAAGTTAACGTAAATAGTTCGCGAGGAGATATGTGTATTAAACTCGTCTACATGATACAAGTAACCTGTAGGCAGCGCCGCAACAACAGCTTTGCTGTCAACGTCGACGATAATGTCAGCCTTGCCCTTCTATGTGTAATATCTTCCCGCCTTTGCGAACGCCACATGGCGTTGCGCCACGGTTAGGCACGGTTGGGCTTGGCGTTCCTTAGCCAATCAGATGTCCACTAGGGTTATGACTTTTTATCAACCCCATGCTCCTGTACTGTAGTTTGATAAACTTTTACCTAAAAAGCACAAAATTAACTATTATTTGCACATCTTTTTAAAAAAATTCATTCCGCCATTAAAAAATCGACTTCAACATATGTATTACTAGGTATTAGAATGTATTTGGAATGTCATAGTCATGTAATACAACTAATTTTCAATCCAACAATGAGTCAGAACGTTGACCTTGATCTTGCTTGTTGCACTAAAGGAATCGAAGGTGCAATTTTTCTTTGTTTTTGCATGATTAATAAATTTCCTCCATTTGATTGCACGCTCAGAACATTTATTACTTATGGGAATCTGTAGTATGGATGGCTGTCGCTTCCAGTCATTTTTCAAAGAGCTAAAAGCCTTTTTGTATTATTTCAGCAAAGTTATTTAAGTCGTTTCCGCTGTACAGTTGGTCTGTAAACCAATGATCTGCCCAGCCATACGATATAA
The DNA here is from genome assembly GCA_003687565.2 of Craspedacusta sowerbii. Taxonomy (NCBI): domain Eukaryota; kingdom Metazoa; phylum Cnidaria; class Hydrozoa; order Limnomedusae; family Olindiidae; genus Craspedacusta; species Craspedacusta sowerbii. The sequence continues at coordinate 10,437 of QQSS02000001.1, read as the reverse complement.
ATCGACATACTCTATGCTGAACTGTCCTTGTTGAAGGAATTAAAATGAAGGCCAGGATCGCTAGTATAGCTCTGGAGTTTGACCTCACATTGCTGATGTTGGGTATTTTCTGAAACCTGATCAATGAAAAATGTCCCTTTTCCTCAAAAAATGGGAACACTCGAGTGAGATGAAACAAAAACTTCATATCATCTCTCCAGCCTGATGTTTTGAGAATTACTTCTGTTCCGTTATCAAACTGTGTTTTCAGTTGTTCGTACTCCTTGAACAGTTGAGATACATATGGATATTCGATGTTTGGCGATAGTGCTTTACTTCCAAGTTCTTCATCCATCATCAAACTGAGGATTCTATGTAATACATGGCATTGACAACTGTTAAACTGAGATTTGCTGATGCGTTTCTCTGTGAACATTCGTTGCAAAATTACAACACCATTGTTTTTTCCAGTGTTAACGCTGGTGGTATCTGCAACAATCATCTGTATTGAATTCCATAGGTGAAATTCATCCAGGACTTTCGAAATTCCTTGAGCAACAGTTACAGCCCTGCCATCTACCAAGCCAGGGACATCCAATTTGATTTCTCTTCTTTCGTTTTTAAGCACTACCACTTGATAATCCATTCTGTCGATGTGCTTGCCATCAAAGTGTAAGTACCAACTTTCCATGTGCAACTTTTCAATCATTTCTTCCTTCAGCTTGGCTGCCTCTTTGATTGTTCACTCGTAAATAGCTAATTAACATGGAGTTGGGATGTCAATGCCTTCACGAGCCAATTGCTTGCATATGTTGGCAGCTTTGTTTGTTAATACTCTCATGGAGCTCACCAAATTGACTGCAAAATTGTTTTTACAATGTTTTCCGCTTGTGAGATGGTAGAATCGCTTGTCCTCGGAAGATAACCATGTTCCATTCACTTAAGGAATATCAAGAACTCCATCGAAGGGTTCGTAGCTTAGCCAATTTGGTGACTTCTATGAAGATTTCCACTATTCAGTTCTTTTCTTCCTTTGTTTTTTTTGGTCCAAGGAAATGGCAGCGTCCCATAATTTGCTTTTGGAGAGGCATTCTGCACTTTTCTTCCTGTGAATATTCTTCCAAAGGGTCCATTTCTTCTATTATGTTCTAAATGTTCTAGAATGTTCCAAAATATTTTAAATTGTTCTAGAATGTTCTAAATTGTTCCAGAATGTTTTACATTGTTCGAGAATGTTCTTAAGTTTTCTAAAATATTCGGTTATTTTCCAAAATGTTCTAAAGCTCTGAATACTTCTAATCTATACAAGTTTTAAATGATTTGCAAGAAAGCCACAAGTATTAGTAGTAGCAGTAACAAGATTAAATAGTTGATGAAACGAAATTTGAATTGCAGGGTGACCTTTTTCATAACCAAGAGAAATTGAACATGTTTTCAATGTTTTCTAATAAAGGCTCATTGATTTATGAAATTATTCTGGAAATTAATTTCAAGAAAAGGCAAAAAGTCATAACCCTAGTGTTAACTGGATCGCGCAACTCAGCCTCAAAAGTGAAGCTGAGCTGCCGGCATGTTGGGACCCAGCATTTAAATTCTCTAAAGTAAGGTTGCTTGCGGTTGCCTCTAGAACTTGCTGCATTGCAGGATTCAAGTGATAATTCGGTTCTTAGATTGCAAGCAGTCTTTGAGTTGTGGCTTGTAGAGGTTTATGTAGTATGTGAAGCCAGTTTAGTTTACATGGTCTGGTTTACATTGCTTTAATTTATTTTTGCGTGGAAAGTGGAGGAAACCTGCGCGAAAATAAAGAAAAGCATACTCAATTGCGACCTTCCGACTACGTTCTGAAGTGTGAACGAAACGAAGGTAAGTCTTCGTTGAACTTGTTATTTGCGTAATAAAGGAATATGGCTTCTTGTAAGAAATGTAGGCAATACAAAGACGCAGTCGAAATCTGTCATGCAATACCTTTATTGATGCTTGAACAGGATCAACTTGTTGAGCTTCTTCCGAATTTTAGTGGTGAGCCACTGTAATCATGGTCCACCTGTAATGGCTTTCTTTCACTTAGATCATACTTTCTAATAAGTGCTGCATGGGAAATGGTCAAAACTCGGTTGCAAACTGTGCAATTTGTGGTTGGCAGTTTCCGTATCCTCCAAAAATCTTAGTTCTGCACCACAGGCGCTTACAAGCAGCTGTAAGCTGCTGCACAGGTGGATTGTTATTGAAGCCTCCGGCAGAACGAATCACCCCCAAAAATAACTCCAGGTGGTCTTGACTGAGCTTGTATGTCAAAAGGTACTTTAAAGGTGCAAGATCTCCCTCCCCTGATGCTTTCAATTGCATTGATTGAAATCCAATGAATCCAGTCGTTCTGCGTGTAGTGTGCGGGAGCTGTCCAGAAAGATTTTTTAGTTGAAATATGTATTCAAAAGCATCAGAGAGAAAAGGGAACCAAGCACCTTTGTTGCCTACTCTTAGAGCCAACTTTCATTTTTAGTTACTTCCATATAATATGGGCACCCTTAATCTTATTTCCTAGCCTTAACCCTTCTTTTTACTGCAAGTTTTGTAGTTCAATGATGTACTGCCAACAGATACTATCATTATTATCGATAATCGATTATGATTGGCAATACATAGATCTTTTTATGATGCTGAAGGAGATAAGTAGAAAAAGTTCGCAAATTTGAAGGATCAATACTGACTCCTAGTGCAGACAGCATCGGTAAGCGGCATGACAGACCATCACATGTGAGGGAAGCAAACAGAAGGCACTCTTGCATCATGCAGCTTCCTGATACAAATATTAACAAGATTAGCATGCTCCTGCCCATGTAAGCTATCAACAAAGAAGTACGCACAGGGTAACTTCCACGACTCATTAACAGAAACAGCCATTAACACAAGACCATCCTTTGCCACTGAGGCTGATTCATCATCTTCTGCACCATTGCCAATGTCTATGTAACTCCTAAAACCATGGCGACCCTGGTGCTTTCCGTTGCTTGGCATTCTAAAGTTAGCATATTAGAGGTCCCTAAGATTGAAACATATTAGTCCCTAAGATGCTACACAATTCTACAACCATAAAAGTTCAGATGCATTTGCTAACATATTTAAGTAAAAATTAGATGATGTACAACATCAATTATGCAGATGATGTTTAGTAAATGTACAAACTGGATATGAAAATTGTTGAAGCACTTCAAAATATTTTTTTTTTTTTAGTTATACCCTATTCCTGGTGGCAAGTGGTACCAGACAGACCTCCGGAATTTGAAACACCATTTCCTAGTGAAATGCACGTAAATCAAAGCTCAAAATAGATATAAATGTATAACAAGTTCTTAATGCATTTCAACAATAACATTCTGTTGCACTTGTTTGAGCTATTAGATATTATATTGATAATACTAAGCATGATATATGGTCTTACTTTTCTTAGATGCTTTGGAAACATTTTGAATCTTGTTGGAATTGCGTCTGGCTGCAACTCTGCCCTTTGTCCTATTCAATAGATATTACCTTCCTGAAAGTGATCAGAGCAAATGCGTGAGTGAGGGGTTGGATTCCAGCCCTAACGGTGCATTTGCACCAACCAAGCAGCCTGTCTGTCAGGATCCAATGGGAATCTATATAAAAGCAACTTAACGTAATGCATCAAATTGATTAATCAGACTTAATTAAAAATAAAAAGAAAGTCCTATTAAACAACACACAAGTGCAAAAAGTTCAATTGATGACAAAACAAAATCTAGCTGGGCTATTCTAGTCCCCCTTACAAGAAGTATTATCCGGTCATCAAACGCCAGGAGTTTTGGCCTAGCCCATAGGACTCCTTGTAGCTGGTTTCGCTAGATTAGCTACCCTTCCTATACACCTTTCAACAACAGGATAATATACATACGACTAATAAAGCCAAGCTGTAAGTCCACCAAATTAGAAAAATGCCTCCCGGTTTATAAAGTGCAACAACTAACAAAATACCCCGCCTGGAAAGACTTAGAAGACTCCAGTTAGACGTAAAATAATAAACATTTACGTGTGGAAAGTGCACGAAAGCTTTCTTTGAATGGGTGTTTCTTCATCCTCACTTCCCTCCACTTCTACGTACTTCCTTATCAAATTTGCGTTTCTTTCGCTTGTTACAGCCAACACTGGTTACCTCGTCTGCCCATCTTTACTAACGCAAGAACGGAAGTGGGTCCCAACAAGATGGCGCTTCTGAATTCTCACGGCGAAAACAATGAGATGCGCAATCCAGTTATACATTTAGATCAGTGGATGTGTCCGATTCCAGTACTGCAGCAGATCAATGATGATCTGGATTTCTGCCTCCCGGGACGCTGAGGTCAGAACTTTATCAGTATTAGTCAGAACTTTACCATATCTGCCTTCTCTTCGACAGAACTAGTGGTTTCCTATCTATCGAAATTCTTTCTATGGGTTTTATAGTTCTTTACAACTTCAATAGGGATTTCTTATAGTGTGACCAATTCAGCAACGGCAATCAATTCATGTATCCTTCAATTGAATATTTCAACAACGCCAGTACATAAATTGCGGCTTAGCTATGTAATTCCTGAACCAGTTTTTCATAGTTTTACATTGGCGTTTGAATTTTTTACAATGAAGATTAAGGATGGACCCACTCCAAAGTTTTGGCATCTGAAATATTTAAAGGATCAAAACTGGAAAATGTTCAGGAAGTTATATGACATTAAGCACTATCATCTAATTAATCATTTGAAGTTATCTTTTGCTTCAATCGCTTATTTCAAAAATAACACATTTGTCATTTCCATTAGTCAAAGATTGTATCATCTAAATATCCTTACGTCCTGCTATAGTTTGCCATCCCTAAAGAAAATAGTTTCGTTCTTACGTATTTGATGGAGCAGGTGATAGACTACACCAATAAGGTTTAAGGAACATGTAAAACGAAGATTACATATTTGACCAAGAATATGAGATTACGAAATATTTATAATCTAAATAATTTTGCTTATATTGTTTTTAATGCTTACAGGACAAATCTGTCCTTATGCTTTCAACAAGATTACGTTTAGCGAGGGATTATCTTTCCCATGCGAGACCGTGATACAGATTTGTCCCATTTTTTCTGGAAATGGTATGCCAGTTCATGTGGATTTAAACTCGTCAAGGTCTGGTTCTAATACAGCAGATCTCACAGATCTCTGAGTTTGATGTGCATTTGCGGGGTTTGACATAACTCTATTTCCATCGATATTTTTCGATAAGCCAGTCCCATCGATTTTAATGTCCTAGTAATACCAATTTGATGATATTTTTAACCGTATCCCTAGAACCAAGGAAAACATGCATTGCAAATTCCTAATTAAAACAAAAACGGACTTCGAGGAATTGGCCCGCATCGGTTCTATGGGAAAGCTCTATAGTTTTAAAGACTTCGATGCAACGTAGCATTTTTGCATATATTATTATGGAAGCATGCTTATGAAGAAAATTTTTTCAAAAATGATTTATCTTTGAAAGCGTCTCATTCGCGGTACAGTGAGGTCAGAACTATAAATTTCATAATCACATTATTACGACAGAACTACTTGGTTCAGTTGCTAGCAGCATAATATAATGATTATGTTAAGTAAAAGACTATTCACGGTCCTAATTGTTTTCCAATGTAGATAATGAAACTTTCCTGTCAAAGAAAACTTCATTCTGTGTCAAAAGTTTATTAAAAGTTCGATTCGGTTTGATACTTTGAATCTATCCGATATCAAACACTAGGACTGAGTTCATTACAAATCTCGTAATTGTTAATATTTCGAACGCCTATATAAATCTATGAAGTAGTAGGTTGTGATATATAATTCGTTAGCCGCTGTGTTATAAGTTTGATTCGGTTTCACGGTTGTTCCGATAATTGCTACGATTGAATCATATAGAAGTGTATGATTCTTTTACACTATAAGAATCCGCTATTGAACTTGTAATAAACTTAAGAAAGTAAGAAGCAATTTTTTGTTCGATAGGAAATCTTCATTATCTACATTAGAAAGCATTTCGGACCGTAAAACGTCTTTTAATTGAAAGTATATGACTGCACGCTATGAGTAACTGATACTGTTGTAGGAAAGTTATTAGGATATTAAATAGTTCTGACCTTAGCATTCAGACAGCATTGCTTTCAAATTTCTTCATTAGCCTGCTCCAAAAATCTCGTATGTAAAAAAATGCTACGTGTCCTCGAAATATTGAAGTCTTAATAATAAATATATTTCTTGCCCAATGTACGGATGCAGTTTACTGCGCGAAATTCAATTTTTTGTTAATTAAGAGTTAATGGCATTGCGTTATAGGCGTGCTAGCAAATTAATATTATAAAGACATTAGAACCAGTGACAGCTTATCGAAAAATATAAATGACGAAGAAAATTTTTGTCAAACCTTGGAAACGCTTATCAAAGTCACAAAGAAAACTAAATACTGTTCCCCTATCTTTTTCCGATGTTTCACGGACAAATACGTTGTTTTTCTTTTTCCCATAAAGAAGAATTTTGGGATGAATAATGTGAATCGTAGTTCTCCTCGAAATTTAACAAAAAGAGTAGAAAGACATGTTTTTTTTTCAAATTTTCTGAAAATAGTATGCTGGGCTAAAACTGATGATGATCAGATTCTTAGACTGCTCCACAAGCCGATGCGAGGTTATCTTAAAATATTAAAAGATCGATATGAGACTAACATGATAAAAATGTTGCTTATATTACTTCTCACCCACTCATGAAACTGTTATTTCGTGTGTTTCACACCCTTTATTGTTACTTTGATACCCATTTGCTAAGCTCGACAAAGCTGCTTTTTACATTAACATTTTTTAATAAAGCCCGTCACGATAAGTTTTCACGCATTCTTCCGAACAAAAAGTCCAATAAAAACATTTTAAGTAAAAAAATTGACAACTGGGAAGTAAACTGCTGTTTCTTTGGCAAGCAGTAGGTATTTACATATGATATTATGATGGCGAGCCTATGTAGAGCACTTATCTTTAAAAGCTACTCCTTCCCGGACTGCGTTCCTCGCGTTCGTCACGATTTTCACGCTTGTTGACTTAATGTAATTCACTATGTTCATCGTGTTGTTAAAAGTTAACCCGTTCTCCACATGTTTGACTTTCATAAGATTTATCACGTTCATATGGATTATGAAACTCATCACGCTTATAACATTTATGCCGTTCCTCGCGTTCATCATGCTCTCAGGCTTATCGCCTTTATCCGAATCACCACATTGATCGCTTAGATCATGTTCTTAAAATTTAGCACGTTCATCATGTTCATTGTTTTCATAAGATCTGTCACATTTCAAAAATCAAAAGGATTTTAAATATATCACACTTGTAAAATTAAAAACATTTCACGCATTCATCACGATCATCGCGTATATCTCATTCACCACATTCATCACGTTGATCAAGTACGTAAACTTTTTCATGTTCATAACTTTATCACGTTAAAATCCAGTTGACTACGTTTATGAAGTTTTGTAACTTATTTTATCATTATTGTTAAATTTCTTCACTTTAACCGTAATCACTTATTACGTTCTTAACATTTATCGCCGCCATCAAGTTCATCGATTTCTTCATTTTCTGCCCGACTATCATAATAATCAGGTTTTATCATGTTCATCACGTTCAATGCCTTCATCACGTTGAATTCCAGTTCATTACGATTTGAACATTCATCAAGTTGTAGCGTTTTTCATATTCGTTATTAAACCTCTGTTACTTGTAATGCCCATCCCGTGTTCACGTTAATATTTGGACGTTTTGGAGGCGTCTAATATCACCACGCTTTTCATGTTTGTCATGTCGCATTCATGACTTTCTTTACGTTTATGGCATTCATCTAATTCGCAAATTTCTGCACGTTCATTAAGTTCATAAAATTTTTCATGCTCGTAACTTCATCTTTATACATCTTCGATATTCAATATAACTTCTCGCGCTGATAGTGGCCATTAGGCTTGTAATATTTGTCACGTTCATCGCGTTCCTCGCATTCGTTACCGTCTTCAAGCCTATCGCCGTTTCCTCATTCACCACATTCAACGCGTGCATCGTATGTTTAAAATTTAATAGGTTCATCGCTTTCATCGTTTTCATAAGATCAATCACGTTTCCAACATCACAAGGATGTTAAATTCATCGCGCTTATAAGATTAATCACATTTCCCGCGTTCATCACGATCCTCGCGTATATCTCATTCACGACATTCATCAAGTTGATCAAGTAGGTAAACTTGTTCATGTTCATAACTTTATCACGTTTAAATCCAGTTGACTACTTTAATAAAGTTTTATAACTTATTTTCCCATTGTTCTTAAACGCGTTCATCGTTTTCATGAAATCAATCACGTTTCAAACATCACAAGGATGTTAAATTCATCTCGCTTATAACATTATTCACATTTTCCGCGTTCATCACGATCCTCGCGTATATCTCATTCACGACATTCATCAAGTTGATCAAGTACGTAAACTTTTTCATGTTCATAACTTTATCACGTTAAAATCCAGTTGACTACTTTAATAAAGTTTTATAACTTATTTTCCCATTGTTGTTAAACTTCTTCGCCTATAACCATAATCACTTATTATGTTCTTAATAGTTGGTGCTTCTATCAAGTCCATCGATTTCTTCATTTTCTGCCCGATTGTCATAATGATCATGTTTTATCATGTTCATCACGTTCATGACTTCATCACGTTGAGTTCCAGTTCATTATATTTTGAACATTCATCAAGTTGTAGCGTTTTTCATATTCCTTATGAAACTTCCATCACTTGTAATGCCCATCGTGTCTTCACGTTAATATTTGCACGTTTTGGAGGCTTCTGATATCACCACGCATTTCATGCTTATCATGTCGCATTCATGACGTTCTTTACGTTTATGGCATTCATCTAATTCACAAATTTCTGCACGTTCATTAAGTTCATAAAAATTTTCATGCTCTTCACTTCATTGTGGTAAAAGCCGGTTGACTACGTTCATAAATTCATACATCTTCTTCGATATTCAATATAAACTTCTCCCGCTGATAGTGGCCATTAGGCTTGTAATATTTGTCACGTTCATCGCGTTCCTCGCATTCGTTATGGTCTTCAAGCCTATCGCCGTTTTCTCATTCACCACATTCAACGCGTGCATCGTATGTTGAAAATTTATTAGGTTCATCGCTTTCATCGTTTTCATAAGATCAATCACGTTTCCAACATCACAAGGATGTTAAATTCATCGCGCTTATAACATTAATCACATTTCCCGCATTTATCACGATCCTCGCGTATATCTCATTCACGACATTCATCAAGTTGATCAAGTTTGTAAACTTTTTCATGTTCATAACTTTATCACGTTTAAATCCAGTTGACTACTTTAATAAAGTTTTGTAACTTATTTTCCCATTGTTGTTAAACTTCTTCGCCTATAACCGTAATCACTTAATATGTTCTTAATAGTTTGTGCATCTATCAAGTTCATCGATTTCTTAATTTTCTGCCCGATTGTCATAATGATCATGTTTTATCATGTTCATCACGTTCATGACTTCATCACGTTAAGTTCCAGTTCATTACGTTTTGAACATTCATCAAGTTGTAGCGTTTTCCATATTCCTTATTAAACTTCCATCACTTGTAATCCCCATCGTGTCTTCACGTTAATATTTGCACGTTTTGGAGGCGTCTAATATCACCACGCTTTTCATGTTTATCATGTCGAATTTATGACGTTACTAACGTTTATGTTATTCATCTAATTCACAAATTTTTGCCCGTTCATTGCCCGTTCATAAAAGTTTTCATGCTCGTAGCTTAATCGTCATAAAGTCCTGTTGACTGCATTTATAACGTTTTATATAGTCTTCCATGTTCAATATGAAACATCTCCAGCTAATGTGGTCATTAGGCTTGTAACACTTGTCAAGTTCATCATGAACTTCGTATTCGTGGCGATCACCAAGCTTATCGCGGTTTTCTCATTCACCACATTAACGTCGTATGGTTAAAATTTATTACTTTCATCTCGCGTTCATCGTTTTCATAAAATCAATCACATTTCCAACATCACAAGGATGTTAAATTCATCGCGCTTATAACATTAATCACATTTCCCGCGTTCATCACGATCCTCGCGTATATCTCATTCACGACATTCATCAAGTTGATCAAGTACGTAAACTTGTTCATGTTCTTAACTTTATCGCGTTTAAATCCAGTTGACTACTTTAATAAAGTTTTATAACTTATTTTCCCATTGTTGTTAAACTTCTTCGCCTATAACCGTTATCACTTAATATGTTCTTAATAGTTGGTGCCTCTAACAAGTTCATCGATTTCTTCATTTTCTGCCCGATTGTCATAATGATCATGTTTTATCATGTTCATCACGTTCATGACTTCATCA